>JAJMHT010000056.1:68829-103634 GCA_030583145.1 Metschnikowia vanudenii | reverse complement strand
TTGGCAATAATTCGCACCTTGACATCTGCACAATTTACCCATTCGAGACCTGGAATAAACAAACTGTCGCATTCCATTTCCCAAATAGGCAAACACCAGTACATCTTTGGTTATGAACCCTCAAAATACCTCTCCCCTCTCAAAAACCCTCAAAAGTCGGATGCTGAGATCACTCCGGTTAGGGGGAGGGTTACTGTACTGACAGAACCACTTTTACAGCAATATAACATCCTCCACGACTTCTCATCATCCACGACTTCTGCCCACGAAGTATGCTTCAGACCCTTTCGCCTGGTTGGTTTGAATAAGGACACGCCCATATTTGGGTTTGTTTTGGTTTGTGTGTGTATGTTTTTTTTTTAACCTTGTTCTGTCTTTTTCTGTTTCTCCCTCTTTTGCCTCTCTCTTGAACCCTTTTTTCTGATTCGCCAGCGGCAAATCACAGGTGTTTGTTCCTCACCTCCACCCAAAACGTCTCCCGGAGCATGAGGGCCCGTGCAGTCCTCCGCGACCACGCAGCCCGGAGGAAAAAGGCCGAGCACCCCCCAAAAAAAAAAAACCCCAGTCGGACATAGATTATCTTCACCCGAACTTATCAAATATCCAGAATGTTGAGATCTAACATCAGACAATTCGTCAGATTCAACTCGTCCAAGGCCGGACACTACGACGCGGTCGTCATTGGCGGAGGCCCAGGTGGTTACGTGCACGCCATCAAGTTGGCCCAGCTCAACTACAAGACCGCTTGTATTGAGTCCCGTGGTAGTCTTGGAGGTACCTGTCTTAACGTCGGATGTATCCCATCCAAGGCCCTCTTGAACAACTCGCACTTGTACCACCAGATCAAGCACGACTCTGCCAACAGAGGTATCGAGATCGGCGGTGACGTGTCCATCAACGTTTCCAAGTTGCAGGCTGCCAAGGAAAAGGCTGTTGTTGGGTTAACTTCTGGTATTGAGATGCTTTTCAAGAAGAACGGTGTCACCTACTTGAAGGGTTACGGTTCTTTCGCGGACGAGAAGACTGTCAACGTCAAGGGCCTTGACGGTGAGGAGTACCAGGTCACTGCTGACAACATCACCATTGCCACTGGTTCTGAGCCAACCCCATTCCCAGGTATCGAAATTGATGAGGAGCGTATTGTCTCTTCTACCGGTGCCTTGGCCTTGAAGGAGGTTCCTAAGAAGATGGCCATCATTGGTGGTGGTATCATCGGTTTGGAGATGGCTTCCGTTTGGTCCAGATTGGGTTCCGAAGTTACCGTGATCGAGTTCCAGGACTCCATCGGTGCTGGTATGGACGCTGAGGTGGCCAAGGCCACGCAAAAGTTGTTGGCCAAGCAAGGCTTGAAGTTCAAGTTGAACACCAAGGTCACCAAGGGTGTCAGAGAGGGCGACAACGTTAAGGTCGGTATTGAAGACGTCAAGAGCGGCAAGACAGAGGACATCGACGCCGATGTCTTGTTGGTTGCCATCGGTAGACGTCCATTCACTAAGGGCTTGAACCACGAGGCCATTGGCTTGGAACAAGACGACAAGGGACGTTTGGTTATCGACTCCCAGTTCAGAACCGCCAAGCCACACATCAGAGTCATCGGAGATGTCACCTTCGGTGCCATGTTGGCCCACAAGGCTGAGGAGGAAGGTATTGCCGCTGCCGAGTACATGAAGCACGGACACGGTCACGTCAACTACGGTAACATCCCATCGGTCATGTACACCCACCCTGAGGTGGCTTGGGTTGGTGCCAACGAGCAACAATTGAAGGCTGACGGTATCAAGTACAAGGTGGGTAAGTTCCCATTCATTGCCAACTCCAGAGCTAAGACTAACCTCGACACCGATGGTTTCGTCAAGTTCCTTGCTGACGCCGAAACCCAAAGAGTCTTGGGTGCGCACATCATTGGTCCAAACGCTGGTGAGATGATCGCCGAGGCTGGTTTGGCCTTGGAGTACGGTGCCTCTACCGAGGACATTGCCAGAACATGTCATGCTCACCCAACTTTGTCCGAGGCGTTCAAGGAAGCTGCCTTGGCCACCTTCGACAAGCCAATCAACTTTTAGAATAGCTGTAGATGGTCGTTGAGATCTGCTTGGGTCTCAGCTCAAAAGAATGAACTAAGTGCCTTCGGTGTTTACTCAAATACATGAATCAAGAAGCTTTGTAACCGTGGTGTCTTTTAAATTAGTCCTCTATTTGAGGCTTTTGGTACATGGTATGACAGTACTCTTTTAGCTATGTGGTACATTGTACATCAAGGAACTCGTGCAATAGTGTCATTAGCATTAATTTAATTAAGTTATGTACGCATTGTTACTGATTATGTACTCGCCGGCCTATCTTGTCAAGATGATGTAGAGAGCGTGGATAATACCTGGAATGTAACCAAGAATGGTCAAAATGATGTTCAAGAAGAAAGCACCCGAGCAGCCAACCTCAAGGAACACTCCCAAAGGTGGCAAGATGATGGCAACAATTATCTTAAGAATGTCTCCGCAAACCATTTTTGTCTAAGTAGTTTTGTGATGTTCAAGGAATATGGCGTGATATCTGGGTAGAATCAGAGCAAATTGATAAGTAGTGTTTGGCAAATGGATGGAAAAGAGACTGATGACTTTTGCGTAATTTGTGTGGATTTGTTTAGTGCCTCACGGTTTTGTCTCACGGTTTTGTTTCTCAAGTTTATCAAGTTTCGAGTTTATCAAGTTTCGAGTTTATCAAGTTTCGAGTTTATCAAGTTTCGAGTTTCCCAAGTTTCGAGTTTATCAAGTTTGGAATGTCCTGACCGTCCAACACATGGCAGGCCTTGTCTTTATATACTGCAAATACTCCAATTCAGGCTTAGCCGTAGGTCACTCAACAGGTGTAGCAATAAAAGACAATCCGGCATGTGCACCGCGCCAAGCATGCTGCTATGTTATATGAAGTCGACCGGGTGGTGAGGTATTTTTAGGCATGCTAATTAAAGTTTTCTTGACAGCAACAGGAAAATTTCATTTCAAAAAGCCCCCAAAAAATAATGCAACAGGCTTCATTATTATCATTGTGTACAACCGGTCTGGGTGGTATACGTGCTTTCCCGTATTTCATTGTCGATTAGCTGTTGATGTTGGTGCTGGTGCAAGTGCCGCGCGTGCGGTGGGATTTTTTATAGCAGGATATTTTTTTGCGTGGGCCCGTTGCGGTGTAGGTTTCTCGCGAAGCAACCCGGATGGAGCTGCCTTGCAGGGAATACCTTTTGTTGAAAGGACTGGCCAGACTTTTTTCGAGCGAGGGAGAATTCTGGTGTGTTGGCGATGATATTTGTTAAATTTTTGGGAGTATTTGGCGTATTTGGCGTATTTGGAGTATTTGGGGTATTTGGGGTACTTGGAGAATTTGGGTTATTTGGAGAATTTGGAGAATTTGGAGAATTTGGGTGATCCGTAGAATTTGGGTGATCCCAGAATTTGGGTGATCCCAGAATTGTTTGCAGATTGTTGATGTTGGGGGTCGGCTAGTGTAGGGGCAAAAGCTCGTGGACTGGTACCCTGCCCCCATGGGTAAAACGGCTGCAAGTGGTCGCACGTGCCCTCTTTCGATGCTGGCCCAAAACATATGAACGATCCATTGCAGGGGTACTTTTCACAAGGCCAAAGCTTTGGGATTTTTTTATTGAGCTTTTTGAATAAAACAGGAAAAAGTGTCTTTTGCTTGATAAAAAGGCATCTCCCGGCTCACTGAATGACTGGTCAAAGTGTTGGGATGAAATCCAGGCCCTAGAGTGAAAGTGTGCTCTAGTGGTTCACTTTTCAATGTACTGAACTTTAGAGGAGCTGAACTTTAGAGGAGCTGAACTTTAGAGGAGCTGAACTTTAGAGGAGCTGAACTATATAGAAGAATATGCATGCAAACGTAGATTGGGACTGGACTAATCTTGTTTTTGTTTTTTGTTTCTTGTTTTTTGTTTTTTGTTTTATGCAGCAATTATTCCTTTCCAACTATGGCCAACTATGCCGTTCCAATTGGCCATTGAGCCAAGGCTTGGTTAGAGGCAGTGTTTTGATCAAGACTTTTCTTTGTTTTTTTTTAAAAAAAGAAAAAAATCTATTGTAATCTCCTTAGGGCCATTCGTGACCTTTAGGGGATCTTCAATTCGATACTGAATGGTAAACATTCATGTGAACCAACCCCATGTCTCATACGCCTACGCCTTAGTGCGTTGAGCGTAGCCATTGAGGGTCCATGTCAATTGGTTCAGATATCAACGAATTGTTTCGATTTTTAGGAGAATGGTTTGAATGTATACTCTCCTACACCTTTGACTCCCAAAACAAAACAAAAAAGTCTTGATTTCGAATTGAATTCTTGCTGACGTGAAAATATTTTCACTTTTTGTGGATGTTAATCATTTTGGTACTGGAATCTCGCACAACTGACAATTCGAAAAACTTACAACAAAGAAGAAAATTCAGAAAGCCACAAACCCTCGTAAACCTCAATAGCATTGAGAATAAGGAGAGTGTTCGAACTTGAAAGTTATTGTGGTAAATAAAAATTGTTCATTTTGAAGTCCTGGCCATAAGAACGACTTCATGTTGTTTTTGCTCATATAATCGTTGAGACAACGAGTGAGGCAGGACACATCTCGCTTGATTTGACTACGTCAAATAATTCAAGAACTCCCAAATTTTAACAGTTTCTTCTTTAAATGAGTCTGTATCTTTCCATGTCAAGTGAGCAAGTAACTTGAAAAAGACCGTGTTAAATGGAGCCTTGTGCGACATTCCATTTTGACCGGTGTTGATGAAGACACCGAGGCTGTGTTGTGAAGTAACATCTAAACACACTAAAAAAGACGATGGTGAATATTGGGTGGCAGAATCAATTAATTCCACCCACACCATAATCATTAGACTTTAGTATGCTATTTCTTCAAGTTCAAGGGTCTTTCCTCAACCGTCTTTACTGGATGGGTCTTTTTGCCATGCAGTACACTGGGATTGATTGGGTGCGACATTCTTACCTGTCCAGCATTTCAAATTAGCCAATATTGGGGTACCATTATTTTACTTCCAAGCCTTTCAAACACTAGTACTCCATGATGTTTTCTGGAATTCGGGAAAAAACTCCCTGCTGTGGCCATGCCTTATGATTCCCCACTTAGTTCTTAAGAGCCTTTTGTTATGACTCATTACAAACCCCAACGGTGTGCCGAAATCTCAATATCGCCTGGTGATTCGCTATAACGGGGTCAGTCAGTGAGCGGCCCTCCAGCCTCCAGACTCCCAGCATTCACCCACCCACCGTAAGCGTTCCCTTTTTTACGCCGAGTGCGCACAAGACCCGCCCTACCCACAGTAAATGCCAGACCAGTGAAAAAAGTTCTTCACTGGTTTATCCATGGTGAGCCATATAACCGTATACATTATTAGTAGGGTTAATTCTTGCAAATCAAAAACCCACCGCACTGGATCATAAAATATCCCAAGGACCATCATGTCGGACTTATCCTTGCAGATCTTGAAGGCCGTCGACGCACACGGCAGCATCTCTAACACGTTGGACTTTGACGAGTTCAAGAACATCGATGTCAACACTTTACAGGCTTCCTTGACGTCGCTTTGGGCCAAGGAAATGATCCAATTCAAGAAACTCGAGAGCGATTTCTGGGTCTTAACTGGTGAGGCCGAAGACTTCCTTGTTTCCGGGTCTCACGAGATCAGAGTGTTGGACGAGGTGATGAAATCCATCGAAGGGTTGAAAATCGCCGATGTCAACACGAAATTGGGCCTGGTCGGTAAATTGGGCCAGGGTAAAGCGTTCAAGAACGGATGGATTGCTAAGGACGGCGACCGTTTGGTTGCTAAGGTTACCGAGGCGCCCACAGATGCCGTTGTAGAACAGTTAAAGGTCATTAAGACCACCGGAGCTTTGGACGACAAAAAAGAGTTGGCCGAATTGAAAAAGCGTAAGTTGATCACATTGACCAAGATCGTGGGTTACAGCGTAGAAAAGGCCAGCAAGTTTGCCTTGACCATCACCAACTATGAGACTGATATCACCGCCGAGATGGTCGCCAGTGGCAGCTGGAAAGACGCCGCTTTCAAGCCATATAATTTCAACTCCGAGGGTGCTTTCCCCCAATCAGGAGCTTTGCATCCTTTGATGAAGGTCCGTGAGGAGTTCAGACAGATCTTTTTCCTGATGGGATTCACCGAGATGCCCGCCAACCAGTATGTGGAGTCCGGTTTCTGGAACTTCGACACCTTGTTTGTGCCACAACAACACCCGGCACGTGACTTGCAGGACACTTTTTACTTGAAAGATCCTGTGGCTGCTAAAAGACCCGAGGATGAGCAGTACCTTAACGATATCAAAGCCGTTCACCAAGAGGGTAAGTTCGGATCCATCGGATACAGATACCCATGGAAGGAGGAGGAGTCGCTCCGTATGGTTTTGCGTACACACACCACCGCCATCTCCGCGGCCATGTTGAAGAAGTTGGCCGAGGACCCTAAGCCAACCCGCTTGTTTTCCATCGACCGTGTTTTCCGTAACGAGGCCGTTGACGCCACTCACTTGGCCGAATTCCACCAGGTTGAGGGTGTGCTTGCAGGATATGACATTACGTTGGGTGACTTGATTGGCTTCATGGAGGACTTTTTCTCCAAGATGGGTGTGGACGGATTGCGTTTCAAGGCTGCCTACAACCCTTACACGGAACCATCCATGGAAATCTTTGCCTACCACAAGGGTCTAGGTAAGTGGGTGGAGATCGGAAACTCCGGTATGTTCCGTCCAGAGATGTTGGCTCCCATGGGCTTGCCATCGAACCTCCGTGTTTTGGGATGGGGTCTTTCCTTGGAGAGACCAACCATGATTAAGTATGGAGTGTCTAACATCAGAGAGTTGTTAGGCCACAAGGTGTCTTTGGACTTCATAGAAACGAACCCTGCTGCAAGATTGGACGAGGACTTGGTGGGTTAATTAGTGTCTATAGAGGGGTGAAGACATAGTAAAGTAATACATTGAATAATGACATGTTGGCATGTTGACGCGGTGTACTGGGTATTGAACTTGTGTGATTGTAGATGTTTGATTTTGTCCTTATTGATGGGATAATTAGATGCCATACTACTTGAAAGGGTTCCACCCATTGATACCCTCAAAGGAAATCTGCAAATGAAGAGCTAAAAAGTAGTCATGATTGAAGAAGACGATATCGAAGCAATTCCTTGCCAAGTGTTACCGTGACCTGGGAGGGGGGGCACCCCTCGAATATCTTCGTACTTACCATTGCCTTTGCCGCTGGGAGCTCCAAGAAAGTAACTTGGTTGCACTGGGGCTTTGAACTTCTAGCCATGAATTCCTAGCCACGTGTATTTCAAAATTGCCACTGATCGTAGAGCATATTTTCCGAAGCATAAAATCAAACTTATTGCTGCAAGGTAATCGTCTTCTTCATTACGATTTTATTCATAATTTCCCATTGAAATTTTGACTCCGAAGTCTTAAGACACTATAATATTAAATTTTCCATTTCCACTTGACCTATAGTTTCGTCCATTTTTGCTTATCCTGACAGGTCGATGTTCTTTGCTGAAAACAGGATTTTGCATACCATCCCCAGAGCAGTATGGCACATGATATCTTAGGTGAAAACTTCGAGTCTTCTTTTTATTTTATTCATACTGCCAGATTCCTATCAGTTTGAAAAATAAACCATCATTTGAACCCCGAACGAACTATATCTATCCCTTTAGCCCCACATTAGTGAGATTTGAAAGTGGGTGCTTTAGAGCACAGAATAAACAGCGGCTGTAGAATTCTTCGATGTTACAAGTTTTTGTTGGGTATTTTTCTCAATACTCCAGCTTTTCTTCACAGAGGAGCTTCTTCGACTGTGCTCTTTAGAGAAATAAAAAAAGAAGAAGGAAATAATAAGCCAATGGCACAGGTCTAAGAAATGTGGCGCTTAACCTGAAACAACTTCTTCAAAGTAGTTGTGTATTTTTATATATTCCTCTTCTTCTTCTTCTTCTTCTTCTTCTTCTTCTTCTTCTTCTTCTTCTTCTTCTTCTTCTTCTTCTTCTTCTTCTTCTTCTTCTTCTTCTTCTTCTTCTTCTTCTTCTTCTTTTTTTTTTTTTTAATGGATGCAAATAATGCGAAAATCATCACTAAAAATGCCAGATATATATCCTCAATGTTTTTTCTCTACTTATACTACTTCTTCTTTTCCTCATTTCTCTTCCTCTCAATTTTCTTTTTTGCGGCCTTTCGCAATCTCCATTCTTTTTTTGCAGCTCCTCCTTCTCCAACTTCTTTTCTGGTAAGACGCACTCTCTCTCTGATCTCCCGTGTTTTCATCAGTTCGCACTTCGGAGGTCGGTGTGGTGCACATTATTCGCAGCAGACTGGATTGTCCTAGAATTGTGTCTCTACAAGAAACTGGGCTTCCACAGCAAATCCAACCAAATCCGAAACAACCTGACATATCATAGCCGGGTACGAAAGGATAAATAGAGACCAGACTAACAGACAAACAAGCATAAAAAGATAAACAAACAAGGCTAAAAAGACAGACTAACAGACATACAAGCCACACATAAATCCTACAAGCACCAGCAGTTGAATCACCATGTCTCAGGAACAGAAGCGCGATAAGAAACTGGCGGACGAGTTTGCTTGCAAATGGGTCGACTGTCCAGAAAACGGGTTCCCGTCGCTTGCCTCGCTCGTCACCCACGTCAGCAACAAGCACTTGGTCCAAGCAATTCCTACTACCAACGCACCTGCTCGCTACAGCTGTCTCTGGGAAGGGTGCTTGCGGTATGACGTCGAGCAGCCATCTCGGTTTGCGCTCATCTCACATTGCCGGACGCATACGGGCGAAAAGCCTTACTTTTGCCCAATCCCTGAATGTGAAAAACACTTCACGAGGTCAGACGCGTTGGCAAAACACGTTAAAGGCGTCCACGACTTGCACCAGCACCGTGACGCCATTGGGCTCATGCGATTCCGCAGTGAAAAGGGAAAGCTGGAGTTGCCTCCGCATGTCGACGTAGAAACGTTATCGGACGAGCAATATACTCAACTATTGAATAAGGACTATGAACTTCGCGTACCATGGTGGTTCCTGAAGAATTTTGTCGACATTTTGCTGGACGAACGCAACTCGTTACAAGCGCTCTACGACCAGCCGCATGAAACAAGACAATTTGACGTAGCATCGCTTCGGTATAAGAAATACCTAGAAGGTCTTGATGACGAAGAGCTTATTTCGGCTTACGATGTACAAAACAATCCGGACCTTGCCCCGTTCCAGAAAGACGCCCACCTGCTCCTCGAAAGCTATCAGCGTGCGCCACAACCTGTGCCTCGCAAGCACGCTTCGCTGGAGCAGACCTATGAAGCATTGCGCTCTAAGCTTGCCACAGCCACAAAGATCAACAAGATCGTAACGCGCAAGTTGAATACAGCGGTCGCTGAAAAAAGGCGTCTTTGGGCCGTCAACCAAGCCTTGCTTGACTCCAACATCAGACTCGGGCTTTCTGGTGACACTACGGGGTTCAATCCCGATGCCACGGACGAGGCTCTACTTAAAGAAGGAATCGAGTAAGCCCGGTGTGCTCTATTTTCTCTTTCTGCGTTAAATTCACTATGCAAGGACCGTCTTTAACGGGCCAGTGTGTAGTATGAATGCGCAAAAAGAGTAGAATATTTATTCTGCGAGTTATTTAACGTGGCGAATATCTACAAAGGCAAACAAAAAAAAAATGATTTTATTTTTGAAAATGTTAAATCTTGTCATTTTCAATTGCCCTCTGATGGCTGGCATCCACGCTTCTTAAGTATGGCGCGGGGTAATGTGCACTCCACCTTCGGCCATCACTGCATCCACAATATTTGTGAAGAACAAGAGGGCTCATCTCATCTTCGGGGCTCACATTTCAAATTCAAACATAATGGCCAGAAACAAAAAAGGGAAAAACACCGCTGATAAAAATGCGGCAAATACTGATATCACTCCTAAGAAGTTGGAGGAAAGCTCTCTAGATCAGCTTTTTCAGGCTCTCGCACAAGAAACGAAACCCAAAGCACACGAAGATAGCGGCAGTGAGTTCGATAAGGTCCAAAAACAAATTGAAAGTCTCCCAAAAATCGATTCTGGACTTGAGGCAGCCTTGGAAAAGGCCACTAATGATAAAAGTCTGCGGCCGCTCGTGGTGAAGGTTGACGACCCCGTCGCTGGTACCAGCAAACCAAAAAAGGTCGAGAAGACAGACTCAGGTGCCAACTGGTTCAACATGAAAAAGCCTGAGCTCACCCCAGAGTTAAAAAGGGACTTATTGATCTTAAAGAACAGAAGTGTGTTGGATCCTAAAAGACATTATAAGAAGGAAAAATGGGAAATCCCCAAGTACTTCCAAACCGGTACCGTTATTGAAGGTAATACTGAATTCTACTCTGCTCGTTTGGCCAGGAAAAATAGAGGTAAGACTCTAGCCGAGGAGATCTTGCGCGATGATACCACCACCGACTACTTCAAACGTAAGTACTCCGAAATCCAGAAGGTGCACAAGAGTGGAGGTAAGCTGCATTACAAGAAAATCAAGTCCAAGAGAAGAGGCTATTGATGAGGGAAACGCAGTTTGGAAAACCATTTACACATATATATATCACTAGCATTGGCCAGCCCATGCTGAACCTGCATTAATGGGTTACCCTCAACGATATCAAATACAACAGAACTGAATATATAAAATATGGGGTGTAATTTGAAAACCAAGCTTAATCCCATGAAATCCTATTACCCAAAACATAACACTAAAATAAAATACCTTTTTCTATTCCCTTAAGATCGCAAAAACCCGGAACATATCACCAAATGTGGGGGTGTTCTTCCCTGCGTCTACTGCTCTAAACCAGCTCTTCTGAAGACATCCATCCGGACAGTATCCCAAAGAGACTTTTTCTCCTCCTTGGAGAGCTTTTTCCGCTCACCATTTCCCAGGCGTCGGAGTTCTCTTTTGATGGTATCACCCTTCAACTTATACTCATAGGCAGTCGTTGCCGCGGCCGCTAGGTTGACTAGATAGTTGCGGATGGCGATTTCCTTATATTTGAAGCTTAAGTATGATTGTTCCGCGGGTGTTATTGGTGGTGACGGAAGAAGATTTTTCTGCTGGCTTATTTGTAAGAGCCGTGATTGTTTAACTGATATATCTGCCACGGATTTCTTGAATGCCGGGTCCAAATTATGCTCTACATAAAGGCCCGATGAGTACAATGTGTGGATAAGCTCTTTATCGGAAATATGTGGCAGTAATAGGATGATGTGACAGATCTGGGCCAAGTCTCCAACAAGTAGGGGCAAAGACAGGTCCAGGTATACAAGATCAGGAGAAGAAGATATTAGCGGCATGCTGGTGATCATGAGTTTACACCTCGTGACATTAAGGTTCCAGTCGACAAGTGTTTCTGGGACATTCTGGTAGTTTAACTCGCTGCCGAGGGAGATCTTGACTTCCGCGTACTCGGCATCATCTAAAAGGGATGTTTCGCATGGAGATAGTGGGGAATTTGCGGCTATTTGGAAATTATTGTTTTTTCTCACAAGAATTTTTTCTTTCATGAAATTCTCGTGGAGTAAGATATCATTGATGAGCTGTTCAACAGTCGTAGTGGTAGGTTCACAGTCTTCCGGGATTGTTGCGGTCGATGACGAATAAATTGACGGTGCCGAGCGAACTGAACGTCGGCCCCATGAAAACACACTCAGCGCCAGTGAGTGCCGCAGTTTTTGGGAGTTTTGTAGATTTTTTAGGCGTGAGGGTGCCGAGCGGACTGTTGTGGCTGAAGATTGAGTAGCCAGGTTAGGCAATTGTTGGTAAATGACGCTTCTAGCTGAATCCTTGAAATTTGCCGGTGCCAGAACAGAGTTCTGGATGTTTCCTCGTGTGCCGGGATATCCATACATCATAAGATAAAGGTATCACCAAGAAAGAAAACGAATAAGTGAATATTTCCAAAGAAATTAGTATAATATAATGACTCAGTGGGTTTAGAAACCGTGTTTTTTGATCAAAACCAAAAAGATAGAAGACTATTCGGGGTTGCTGGGGTTTCTGGGGTGTCTTCGGGGAGGGGTATACGGATGACCACTATATGAGACGAAGGAAATTATCCTGCGGCTAAGTACAATTTTTTTTTAATTGAAATTTGCGTTTCTAATTTTTTTTTTTTTTTTATTTATTTAACTTTTCTTTCTTTTCTCATTCATCTGCGGGGTTCTGTGGGGGGCTCGGTTTTACGACTGACACGTGTAATAAACTAATACCCCTCGACGTTCTTGAGGCATTTCTATAATATAAAGCTAGCAGATCTTTTGAGAACAACTAACAAAAAAAAAGTGGATACACACACATATTTATATTTTACAAGATTTTTAAAGGGGGCGTGAGTATGAGAGGGGCAGAGTTGGGGGACAAGAGGGGTGGAGTCGAGGTTTTCAATGTTCAAAAAAGAAACCCCGTGTCATGCCTCTCACTGGGGTAGTGGGGCAGATTTGTGGAGAAATGCAGGTCACTTGGGGGAGTGCCGCATGAAAGTGGGGGATGCGCGCGTGGGGGTTGGCTTGTTTCACAATGGAGCCTCACACTAAAGTGGCCATATACGCATGAGACGAGAAGGAACAAGGTATGGAATCTTACTTGCTGTGTTTCATGTGCTTTCCTGCCTGGGTTGGGGATATTACGTAGTCTATTTCTAACTTAAGCTGAATACCAGCATGAAGGTCCGTGGTATATCGTAAATTGTATTGACAATGGATGCAGAAGTCTCGTATCAGTAAGTTTAGTCTCTTGTGTCAGTAAGTTTGGACTCCGTGGTCGAAACACACACACACACTTTCTCTCTAGGCTGTTTCTTCTTTTGTCGTGTACTTCAAGACTAAGTGCCAATTTTGCCATGATGGTATCCGCCAAGTATTAGAAACGAGAATAAGTAAATTGATTTAAAAGGAAGATAATGGGTCTATGATAACGATTGCTATCACCAAGACCTAAGACTTCTTTGAGTTGAACTTCTATTCTCTATTACACTTATAGTCTCTATTACACTTGATGCCTCTTTTCTGTGGCTCCTTCTCCCCGGGCTACTCCTCCTTACCAGCTGTAATGCTTGTCACTTTGGCGTCGTTTCAGTTACGGGAACGCCAAGCTCGTCAGAATCCGGTACGTTGCGATTGAGGTTAATTATGATTACACCGTCAAGTCCGTTTACGCCACTATACCGTCAACGGGCGCATTTGAACTGCACTGAGCTTGGTTTAAGTTTATACTTTCACTTTTTTGCTAGCTTCCTGCTTGGTCGTCAGGGTTGCCTTCTTTTACGAAAATTATAGGATTGAACTGCATTTGTTACAACTTCTCAGCATGGCTACTCCATTGTTTCGAAGCTTGGGCTTTATTTGAAAATTCTTCAAGTCTTAGGTTGCTGTTTTTTTTTTGTCATGATTTCTTAAACCATAGAGGTGGTTGCTCTAACCCTCATGGGTGTAAAGTTTTCTGAGAAAGACTACTCTTGTGCAAACCCACACACCTTCTGCCTCTAATACATTATAACAGAGTAAAAATCCTACAGGGGGAGTCAAACTAAAATTGGTTCTGTTCATTTGGTGTCAGCAAGTCATCAAAACATTCACCTCAATGGGGATGTACAAACCAAACTTGGACAGCTGAAGGCTGAACAGCTTGGCCCTGAAACCCCAGCCAAATCACCGCCAGCCAAATCACCGCCAGCCAAATCACCGCCAGCCAAATCACCACCAGCGCCTGGTCTCAAGAGTCAAAATGTCCTCTTTGGTATTAGTTTTGTTTTGTTTTGTTTTGTTTTGTTTTGATGTAGCCATCTAGAAATTAAAGAAAGATGTGTACATGATGCGTTCCAGTCTCTCTGATTCTCTCATGCGCAGCTAGGCAGGAAAAGAGTGATGAAGTAGAAAAGAGTGGAAGCCCAAAAAGATATGATGTGTGGTCCCGGGTCAAGAACTGCTTTTGCTTCAATTTCTGCTTCTCAAAGTCCCCAAATTTAATCAAAAAAGAACTTGCAAAGCTTTGGGGCTTCTTGCTTGGTTGCACTTAGTATTGGCAACTAGAACATGAAAAGTATGGGCAAAAAATTTCTTCACGGCCCCACGCTGCCACGCGGTGGGCCCAGTTCCTTGCGCCCACTGTAGCTTGTGCCCAGGGCCCAGTCTTAGCTCTTTCGCAACCCAATGGGCGAGAAACTTGGTTTCGGCACAAAATAAACATTCCCAAATTACCAATACCAAAAATATTGATAATTGGTCCCTTTGTTTCTGCTTAAGTTCGGGCATAAATGTATTTGTCTCACCTTTTGTTCGGTGGCTCGTGCGTCCACTGGAGCCCGCACCAATTGGCCCGGACGTGCGGTTGAGATGGGTGAGGCAAAAAAAAAATCATAGAGCCCCAATTCTTTCAATTCTCTGCACTTTTGGTGGGGTTCCTTTTTTTCTTTTTTTTTTTTGGCTATTCTTCTTTGTTGCTTTCTTTTTGTGCTCAAAGTAGCCAAATACTTCTTCAAAATGTCACCGATGAAACCAATTGTCCTGCTGGACATGATGCTCTAACCTGGCCCTGGCCCTGGCACTAGCCCTGGCCCTGGCCCTGGCCCTGCCATTCGCACGGCCGCACCGCCATATACCATGCAACCATCAGAGCGAAACCCCAAAATCCTGCTACCTCTCATCATACTTGAAAACAAAAACATTTCCATATCGCCCTTTCATCCGGAAATACTTCACCGAAAAAAAAACCCCCTATAATGGCGCGCGATGAGATCGAGGAGTATTGCTCGGAGGACCTAGGCTTTCGCCTCCTGACAAATAAACTTGGTATTCTGCTTTTCAAAGACCCCGTCAGTTTCGACGCACCGGCCGTTTCTGAAAACCCTCTCCAACTTTTACATGTGGGCCACAAAAAAAACTTGTATGCTGCATCAAATACCCAAGCAGTGGGTATTGGCCGTCTTGGCGATTTGGATGGCGACGAAGAAGCAATCAAGGAAAATTTCCGCACCCTGCTGCTTGTAGATGTTACCTATGTGCGATTCGACTCCACAAACGAAAACTTGTATGTAGTTGCTGGAGGTACTCCTCAAATAGCCGCCGTCAGCGCTTTCATGGATGGAGGGTCACTCCTTTTCCTGAAATTGAGCTCCCAAACAACCGTTTTGTTGGTTGAGCCTTCGCCTTCAACCGCCGGCACTTACTTCTTTTTGGACTCTGCTAAGGTCCTTCATATCTCCCATAATGGTTCTAAATCACAAGTTTCTGGCATATCAGGTGCTTGTTGGACATACTCCGGCTCGGAAATCGTCACAGTATCCAATGCCACTGTCCGGTTCTTTTCTTTGGCAGGTACAGAAACCGCCTCTTACACCATCGAGGGTGGGGGCAATCTTTATGCGGTATCCGCCATAGATCACGATAATTGGTATATCGTAGGTGCCCCTGAAGACCCCGAGGATGAAGACGGGGACGATCTTCATACACTTGTGACAAAGTCTGCCGGTGTTTTCACCTCTGGTGAGCTTTTGATGCCCCCTGCCTTCGGTGAGCTTCCACGTGCGCCTTCCGTGTACTCTGCTTCAGTAATCAACTGGGTGAAAGGCTCGGCGCTTGCTTTTGTGACCAGTGCCTTATCACCAGAAGTTTCTACCCTTGAATGTGGTACACATACGCGACTTGTGCTGCAACTTAACGATACTGACCGTGCGGAATTGCCCATGGATGACGATTCAGGCGAGGATACCCTACCTGTAGGTATGGCGCTTGACTTAAGCGGCACAGGGCGTACAGTGAAGTCTCCGAGTCCTTTAATTGAAGAGGCCGTGGGAATATTGCCACGCTTGATTTGTTTGAATAACTTGGGTCATCTCTTTACATGGCACGTCTTCGATGTGGCCGGCGTCAGAGAAAACAAGCTCGACTTAAACCGTGCCTTATCCCTGCTCCCTGCTGTCCTTGGTCCCCAACAAGATGATAAGAACATCAAAAACGCAGAAGTATCCGAGAAGCAGGCTTCCGCCAGCTCTATAACCCTGAAAGATTTCGCCAAAACCTTAGGCTCTGCCCTCCCTGCCCTGGGTGTTTCCGGATCTGGCTTCGGCCAAAGCACTAACTCGTCTGGCTTTGGCGCAACCAGTTTTGGTACTACCAAAACTGCGTCCCCTATGTTTGGTGCAAACGATTTCAAGGCAGGAATCCAGAGTACTTCCGAAAACCAGCCTGCCAAGCCCTCTTTTGGGGCCACAGGCTTTGGTAGCTCTGCGCCGGGCGGTTCAGGATTCGGTGCTCCTGCTTCTAGCTCTGGTTCCGGGGCCATGTTTGGTCAGACCAGCTTCAGTACACAGGCGGCTGTCAAGCCTTTTGGAAGTGTCCCTTCCAGCTCAGGCCAGAATCAAACTTCTGCTTATTCTGGCTTTGGTGCAAATTCCAAGTTCGGGGCTTCCACCCTAAGCAGTCAAAACACGATGTCTCCTTTTGGTGGCTTGACACTGGACAACAAGGCTTCTCCTTTCGGTGGCTTGAAACTGGATGATAAGGCTTCTCCTTTTGGTGGCTTGAAACTGGATGATAAGGCTTCTCCTTTTGGTGGATTGAAACTGGATGATAAGGCTTCTCCTTTTGGTGGATTGAAACTGGATGATAAGGCTTCTCCTTTTGGTGGATTGAAACTGGATGATAAGGCTTCTCCTTTTGGTGGATTGAAACTGGAGGATAAGGCTTCTCCTTTTGGTGGATTGAAACTGGATGATAAGGCTTCTCCTTTTGGTGGATTGAAACTGGATGATAAGACTTCTCCTTTTGGTGGATTGAAACTGGAGGATAAGGCTTCTCCTTTTGGTGGATTGAAACTGGAGGATAAGGCTTCTCCTTTTGGTGGATTGAAACTGGAGGATAAGGCTTCTCCTTTTGGTGGATTGAAACTGGAGGATAAGGCTTCTCCTTTTGGTGGATTGAAACTGGAGGATAAGGCTTCTCCTTTTGGTGGATTGAAACTGGAGGATAAGGCTTCTCCTTTCGGTGTCTTGAAACTGGATGATAAGGCTTCTCCTTTTGGTGGATTGAAACTGGAGGATAAGGCTTCTCCTTTCGGTGGCTTGACACTGGACAACAAGGCTTCTCCTTTTGGAATAGGTGGCTTCTCCCAGTCCAAATCGGTGTTCCTGGCGGATGCTACGAATAACTCCGACTCTGATGAATCAGAAACTGGGTCTGAGTTTTTGGAAGGCCTGGACAAATCGCAATCTGAGGATGATTCGGATCTGTTGGAACAATCGGCTTTCACGAAAATGAACTTGACTAAAACTGCAAACGCATCTCTGGCATTTAATGGATTCAAGCCCTCTACAGCCGACGATAACTCTACGTCAGAGACGAAAGCTGCCCTTGCTGGAATACATGGTAATCTCAATGGTACTAAAAAGAGTGCGCTCAGTGGCTCGTCGGATGTACTGTCCAGATCTTCGGGCTTGGGGCCTTCGAAAGGCATCACCGACCTTGCAGGAACTTTGCACGCAGAAAGTCCAAAACTAGGAGGCGTGCCTCTTGTTTCTGAGAAGTCAGTCAAAGATCAAAGTAAGGCTGATTTAAGTTCTGCACAAAAGCCTTTAGAGACTAAACCCCAAGCACCGAAGAAAGACGATGTTTCATATGAAGGTAAGGACATTGCCGAAGTGATCAAAAAAGTTGAGTTTCTTAAGTTGGGCGGTTTTTCCGAGAAGCCCGCTTCTTCGGATAATGAAACTGCTGCCAAGTTCACCGAGCTCGTGCAATTTACACAAGGTGAAATGGATGTTCTTGCTTTGAATACCGAGAAAGTAAGCACACTCATCGATGCTGCTCGTGTCCACAGAAAGGATTTAACAAGTGATGATTTATCCTTTGCCGCAATCTGGGCATTGGGGGATCTCGATGATTTGTATGAGATAGCTTTACAGCCTCGTGAGAAATTGGATGAAATTTTGATGTTGGTGAGGCACCAAGACACTAAGCTCTCCAAGCTTTTGAGGCGCGTGGATGAAGCAGAAGAGAAAAAAGAGAACGTGGAAAAGGTGGTGACACAGTTGGCGTTGTTCAAGCAATCTCTTGAGTCGGCAAAACTCAGCAAGCGGCCACTTGACGTTCGGGCCGAGATGCTCCGCCACAGGTTGAGGAAGAAGCTAGCCCACGTGGAGCTTCTACAGGAAGATATCGCCCATAAACTTCTTCCTTTCGGTGTACGCCTTGACCTTGGCCAGAGTGCCGTAGCCAGAGTGGAAAAGCTTGAAAAGGTTGTGCATGAAGTGAGCCTGAAAGCCCGTGAGCTTTCATACTACGTAGCTGGACTAGAACAAGAGGTCCAACACTACTGTGGGGTGGAGCAAATTGAAGGTCCCACAGAGAACAGTCTTCCGTTGATGATCTGTCCCGCGAAGGCTGTGTCCGCAGATAAGTTTGACGTGGCAAAGAAATTCTCCAACGGTACCCAACCTCGCAAGATCAAGCCATTGGTGATTTGAAGCTTGGTGTGTTGAAATATCAAGTCTTTACTCATCAAATCAAGTGGGCTGCGGCCACTCGGCATGGGTGCGAAAAACGAAAAGACGAGTCGTATTATATCCATCGTTCTGCATATAGCATGACACACGTAAATACCGGATCACCACGGCCTGCAAACAGACTTCGTCTTGCACGCAACGAAAACAACACATCCAACGAAATTCACCAACACCATCATGACGGATCTCATCGGGACACCTGTCTTGGTTCCCGGGGCTAATCGGGGAAATGGAATCTTGAAATTTGTCGGGCAAATCCGAGGAAAGCCCGGTACTTTTGGGGGTATTGAGCTTCAAGGCCCAATAGCGGCATCTCGTGGTAAAAATAGTGGAGATGTAGATGGCGTGAAGTACTTTGAGGTTTCGCAGCCGATGACGGGGCTCTTCCTACCGTGGGACAGGCTTCGTGCGGCAAATCCGTCTTTACCAGCTTCTGACCGCTTGAAACCCCGATCATTAAGTCTGAAACGTGACTCGGTGGCCACACCCACGCCGTCTAGACGAAGCAGTCCAAGTCCTCGCGTTTTCAATGGACACGGTGGACTCGGCGAAGCTAGCAGGTCTTTTCTGCCGAACGGAAGACCTTTTCTGCGTGCGGGATCGCTCAGCAGAGACTTGCGTAGTACCGAATCGCTTTCAAGTGTAACTTCCGCTTCACCCTTGACAGAACAAGTTGTGGCAAGGCCGCAAAATGTGCCTGAATCTGATACCCGCGCGGAGTTACTTGATCTTCGGACCCAATTGGAGCAGAAAACGTGCGAGTTCGACCGAAAAGAAGCCATTTTGCTCGAGTTACAGGCAACCGTCGACCAGCTCCATCCAGTGTTGGAGGACTACGAGAAAAACTTAGAGGAGAAAGACAGGAAGTTGAAGAAACAGAAAAACGACTACGACCGCGCCCGCGAAGAATGGCGCCTGAGCTTGGACTTGATGCTTAACTCGCAACAGGAGGCTGAAAACTTGTACGAGATGCAAATCAGCGACTTGAAGGAAGAAATCCGCCAGCTTATGGCGAATACCGGCTCCTCTAATGGCACTAACTTTAATAATAGTGATACGACGGCGGCATTGGCTCGAGCAGAAGCACTTCATGATGAAAATTCCCTTTTAAAAGGACAGCTTGCCGAACTCACCAACGAGCTTGAGCACATGCGGAAACAGAACGACGAGCTTCTAAGCTTCAAAGCCCAGGATGATAAAACAGCCAATTCTACAAAAATTGTTGGTGCTGGAAGCGATTCGAGTGGTGTTGAAAACGATGAAGATAAAGAACTAATCGAACTGTTGAAAAACAAGGTGGAGATGTTAACACAGGACGTGACGTCCATGGAAATTGTCTTGCAGGATGCGCAGGCGAAAGCCCGGGCCAAGAGCGTTGAGATTGCAGAGCTCGAGATTAAGTTGGAAGAGTTCAGTCTGAAAGAAGTCAATGAGCTTCTGGATAGAATCATCGGTCTATCAATGGACGACTGGGAGAAGGATAAGTTGCAGTACAAAGAAAAAATTGAAGATCTTGAGCAGAAGCTCAAGGCCGCCACTCAAGGTTCCAGTAATGTTTCAGAATCTGCAAAAACCAATGAGCTCGAGGTCACCAAATTGAGGGAAAGCGAACGTGTTAAAATATCGGAGATATCCCAATTACAAGAGCGAATTAAATCATTGGAGCAAGAAAAATCTACTCCTGTATCTACGTCAGAGTCTGCCAAACAGTCCGCTAGAGATTTGGCAGCACAGAACTCTGGCAATTTGAGTAAAATCAAGGCGTTGAATGAAGAACAGGAAACCTTAAAACTTACTATACAAAAGCTCAAAACGGAGCTTGACACGCGGCCAACATACGATGACAGTGAATTGACTGAGCTTCAAAACTCGTTGGAGATAGTCGAAAATTTGCATAAGGAAGAAATGGCCGGGTTACAGAAGGAGTTTGACCTTTCAAGAGCGCAAAACATAAAAATGGAAAATGAGTTGGTTTCTCTTCAACAAAAGTTGGCCAAACTTAGTTCGAAACAACATGAAGCTGACATATCAAAAGGTTTGGGTATCGAAAGTGGCACTTCCAGAAACATAGCTGCTACACCCAAAGATGCCCCCATTCCTGTGGTAACGGGTGGTGCGTTGCCCATTTATAAGCCAGCCAAAGAAATCGACCCCAGTGCGGGCCGGAATGACTGGTGTGGTTTATGCGAGCGTGATGGCCACGACAGCTTAAACTGTCCTTATGAAAACGATATGTTCTAGGTTTTTTTTGGGATTGGAACTGGTTGCTCTAGTCATTGCTGGTGACCGCTATGGGGTGGTCCTCGCGGTGAAACAAAGAAAACAAAGGACACCTCCCATTTGCTCTTGCAAGAACCATCTGTGCAGCAAGCCAAGCAAGTTTTCCCAAGGCTCGGTCTCTTCAAAGGAAAGGCTACGTCTCTTTGGGTTTGTGTAAAGGCTGTACCATTTTCTTGATAAGCTCCTGTCTCAAAAGGCTCGGGTGGGTGTTGGTGGCAACGGAGTTATACATAAGCAAGTTTTCATGCATGGCCAAAGAAGCAAGGGTATCTCTATGGATATTGGTGATAAACTCTTCACGGGTGGTGTCTGGGCTTCCCACGCCCGCATAGGTCTCCTTCTGGCGTAAATACTGGTGGTTGTCACGGACTTTGTCTGCCATTACGTTGTGTTACGGAAGAAACGGTGAAGGAAGATTTCGCTTGAGAGTATGTAGAAGCGAGCGATGCGCGTGTTCCCGATTGAGCATGGGGCAAAAGAAAATTGCCATTTGCATTTCATATCGGCTTTTTGGAGGAAAAAAAAAATTAAATTCTGAAAAATAGAGATAAGGTTCTAAAACATAAAACAATATTCTGATTGTCTTTATATCCATTTTATTATTGGCGTGGACCTCGTCGAAGTATTAAATTAAACTTCCTTAAAACGGTAGTAGTGCGTGTAGCCATTTAGCTTGTGAGTAGGTCAAACGGTAAAATTTTGTCCCATAAAAGCAAGAAAAGAACAGAGCTATCATAAGATTTTCTTTTGTTTTACTTTAGTTTTACTTTAGTTTGTGGTTACATCATCAACCCAGAGGTTCATCAGAAGTTAAGCTGATCAGCTTCAGACAGCATATCTTGAACATGGAGTAATGTCGGAAAGATAGGGATGTCTGGGATGAGTAGATTTTCATGGCGGTGTATTTTTCGAATTCTTCTTGGTTCCTTCGGTAATTCTAACCCCACATATTAAGGTGCTGAGGAATTTCGAACAGTCAAGTATATTTCCTAAAACATAGCTTCACTCCATAGCTAGACCGGTGGGATTAGAGAGGGGCACTTTCGTGAGTCACTTTTATTTGTGAATTGTGAAAATCCAAGTTCCTTCACGTCAAAGTAAAAAAAAAAAAAAAAAAAAAAAAAAAAAAAAAAAAAAAAAAAAAAAAAGAAAAGAAAAGAAAAGAAAAGAAAAGAAAAGAAAAGAAAACGAACCCAAAAGGTGATTTTCTCATGATTAAATTGTCGTGGCCTGGCTGTACCGGAACCGCAGCCTTTTGAAAGAAATAATCATATATTTCTTAGTGGTTCATCATTGTTTCAGCATTGTTTGAGCATTGTTTCAGCACCGTTTCATCGTCGTTTCATCATCGCTTCATCACCATTTCATGTGTTCGAGTCGCTACTTTTCTAGACAATGCGTAGCCTCATGAAGACATCATTTTCTTGGATATAACTAAACACAGCCGCACCTCTAATACCCAAGTAAATGGATGAATACACACCTGCTTTGGTATTTGCTATTTTTCTTCAAATAAAAACATTCACTGAAGTTCCTGTTTAAGCCAAAACTTTAAGCCAGAAACAAAACAAAGTCCACCAAAAAATTTCCTCGGGTTTCCCTTCACATTACAGTATAGGATGCTTTCCGTACTCTTTGAGTTACCGCCGAAGTCTATTTTAAAAGTTGGTTTCTGGTCTTGATGAGTAATGCTCTAATAAGGGGGCATCTGCAATGCGACGTTCTTCTAAAATAACATAAAATTAAAGATTTTTGTCTCTTTTATCTCATGCATTTCTTCTCGTTTGATGGAAAAGAATCACAGCAACAAAAAAACGTAAACACTCAGAGTAATAATAAACCACTAGCAACACCCCGCGTGCCAAGACCCACCCCGCCGTGTCCCCGGGATGACTAATACTCACAAAAAAATCACAAAAATACCTCAAATCACAAAAATATCTCAAGCCACAACAAAGTCCCATAAAACCTCCATGTTCGACTAGCTATGTTCTTTCACAAAAAAAAAATCCTCCGCCCTTGCCAAATTCCAAAAGGCTAACAATTTTGACTATTGACCCACGACTACCCAATAACGTTCATTCGCTCGTCAGTTTTAGCCAAGGAACGCACCGTGCGCGTACGCAGGAAACTCGTAATTGCCCAGCATCTACTGGCGTGTCCTAGCCAGAGTGATCCCCCAACATCCTGTAGACTCAAGATGGTTGTATGCAGTCTAAGTACAATTATACGAATTTCCGTTTTTAATAGCCAAAAATGGTTCCGCTCACATTTCCTTTTGAGTTTTCTTCGTGAGGCGGAACCGGATTAAAAAAGGAAAAAAAATTGGGTTTCGGAGTTTACAAATTACCAAAACACAAGATCACGCCAGAAAGAAATAAAAAAAAAAAGACAAACCAATACATCTAAACAAAACATAAACACTGAAAGAAAAAATTAGACCCCCCTTCTTTTCTTCCACCTGGAGAAATACTTGCATACAGCGTACCTCTTCTCCCCTTCTGTCCTGTGTCTTTGACCCCATACAGGTCGCCCTTTTAAATATCTGATCACAGGAAAAATACACATTTGGGCTGGAGAATACCACGATACCCAGTTCTAGCGCACCTAAAAAAAGAACAAAATTACCCCGAAGCCGTCTAATAGTCACGAGAATTTACGTAAATACAAGCAAAAAAAAAACTCACAAATACAATTTCCAGAATACATAAATAGGCGCTGAACCCCCCTTTTTTTTGGCCCGAAATTCCCGCTCATAATGCCACCCAAAGAATTCCCCGCAAGCGTGGATATTTCTGAGCTCGTACAAGACTTGGATGACTCGTCTCTCAAGATTATTCTGATGTATCTGCACAAAAACTACTTGCCACACAACGAAAGAGTGTCCAATATTGCCTGGCGCATCCAAAACCGGAAAAGTTTGCAGAGAAACAACCAAAAACCGGGCGGCCGAGTGTCAAAGCAGCCAAAAGAACACTTGGCGCAGTCCAACACCACGAAACCCGGGAAAAATGCTGTCCCTGTCCCTTCGGTTACAACCCCCGTGTCTGGGCTTGGGCAGGGGCCGGTTTCTGCGGCAAAATCCGTGCCGGATAGGACGAATGAAGCCACAGAAGAGTTTGACTATGTCGCTCATATTCGACGGATCTCCCAGGCAGAATACGATCTACAGTCGCGTGCAAAAACGTCCCCGGGAACGACTGCAATGGTTGCTGCTGGCTTCCCTCCCCCTGGCAACGCTTCAAACAAAAGTAAGGCCTCGCTTTCTCGAGCCTCAAGCTACCTCAACAATACCCCCAACACTCTTAACAACTCTGCTACCAAAACGAACAATATGCATGCTGGAACCGCGCTTTCTACCCCTACAATGGGCCCATCACTGTTGCCTGTGAATGGCAGTGGTGCTACTGGCATCATAACCCCGCCTGCAAACGGCAATATCAATCCGCAAAGCATGTATCGAACATCGCTGAAAAGGTCGGCCATGCAAGCATCGCACCTGGAATCTGACAACGCATTACAGCGAGACGCCGTGGGAAACTCGTTTCTCAGCTCTTACATCAACTCGCTAGAGTCTACCATCAAAAACGACTACAAAATTTCACCATCAAACCACCGGCATAGCGCCTCCGGGGGACTCTCTAATCACTACGTCAGCGATAAAATGCTGTCTTCACCACACACAAAATCGTTAGAATGTTCTAATTGCCACACAAAAACGACACCTTTATGGCGTAAAACTGCCCAGGGCGATACTCTCTGCAATGCTTGTGGACTTTTCTACAAGCTACATGGCACATTGCGCCCTTCAAACAACAATTTGCAATCCAGATCACAAATCCAGCAGCCTATTCACCGCTCTAATGCCACGCTGGCATCAAGTACACCAACGATGCATGGTGGAGCCTTGCCCCATAACCCGAACTTCAAATGGTCAGTAGATGGTGCCATCTCCTCGCTGAACACAGGCTTGTTTTCGCAAATGAGTGACTCCATGGAAACGGGCGTCTCCGATACTATCAACAGCCACACGCCGCATTTTTCCAACCCGTCTCAACACGTCACCACTGGTTCATCTACACAGGCCATCACGAACCACACTCAAACTGATGCCTTTTTTGGCTACGACCGCTTATCGCCCATGGATACGCCGATATCACATCTGGGCAAGGAGTCTCAAAACGCAGCTACCAACGGCACAGATGAGATCGACAAATTGCTTAACATGAATTTATTCCAGCTGGACCAGTTTGTCATTGGTGCAGATAAAGTCCACGGCGACCATGCGGGTCACAACTATGACGTGAGAGGGATCGGGGCAGCGGATGAGATTTTGATCGACGAACCTACCGCCGGGTCAAACAACTGGAACTGGCTTGATTTCCAACACTAGCATTGCATCAACAGGAGGATCATTTCTCTTCTTTTTTCTCTTTTTTTCTTTTGTTCTTTTTTTTTTTTTTTTTGCTTTTCATTCCACTTTACTTATTTATTTAATGATCTCCCTTGAGCACCTTGTTGTACCATTTTCCATGGCAAAATTTTCCGCATTTACGAAGCTTACATGGGAGGTTATACGCATAGATTTGATCGATAATAAATTATGGACACATGGCACTTCTAGTTGCCAACGACATTTCTGGGGAACGTGACTACTCTTTTCCCGAGATGGGACTCGTTGATTGCCTTGACAAATGCATCGCGAAGACTACCAGAACCATCCCATGGCACATGAGTGAAGTTCACTGGCTTGAATACGCCATCCTTATAGAGCGGTAACAAACTGTTGATGGTGTCGACCTTCAGTTGGGGGTTTGAAAGCGTGTTCCTGGTCAACCAGTAGCTCTTAAGAGTGATATTTTTGGCCAACTGCACACCTGGAGAAAACAGCACAAGCCCACCTGACATAGCACCATAATTGACAAAGGTCTGTTCTCTCGAGAGACACGCAACCAAGTTCGGAGTCGTTTTACCTGCAAGAGAGTCTAGCGCAAGACGGACATTTGCGTTTTCGCCGATAATGTTAGGAAGTGATAATGGTACGAAATCTTCAGCGACGAACTGGTCTTCGGTGATGATTTTCGTGGCACCAAGACCCCGCAATTCCCTCACTAATTCGTTGAGTTCCGCTTCTGGCTTGTTTCTTACGATACCCAATGTGTTGACGCCGTGGTGCTTGGCTAGTTGGTACAAGTACTTATTCACAAAAGAGTTACCTGCATTCATGACAATCCAGTCGCCAACATTCCAGTCGGATACATAGTTGTGGAATAACTGATAGGCAGTACACGGGTTCGTGGAGATGGTGGACGCTTCATCGATTGAAAGGTTACTCTCGCGGTCTCTCAGCACCACAATGAGCGGATCCTTGTTTTCATCTGTGATGTTCACAATTGCATGAGATCTCCAAGTGCCAAAACTAGTGAGCTTCAAAATGACCCAGTCGCCGACGTTGTATGACGTGACGTGTTTTCCCACGGCAGCCACACGGAAGCAGCCCTCATTGCCGCCAACAGCAACCATTTTCTCCGTCTGATCTTGGCCCAAATGCTGCAATTTGATTTCGGTCTTATACGACCCGGAGATCTGAAGCCGGTCGGATGGATTCACGGGGACACCCAAGGCCGCAATGAAGACCTCGTTGTCTGCAAGTTTAGCCGGGTCAATTGTTGATGTGGCATTGAATAAGGCCTTGGAAAGATCCGGGTTTGTTTCGGTAAATGCGGCAGCAGAAACTTGGACCATTTTTAGTTTGGGTTACTTCTTTTAGGCACTTTTGTTGATTTTTTTGATATCTCTGATATCTTTGATGAGGGCCACGTTCCGATGCATGTGTGACAATTCGCGCAGCGAAACCTGGGGTATTTAAGGTTTCGGGAATGTTGGGTCATTAGTAATCGTATCATCAACGGAGAAAGCAAGCATGGAAATGGGGGCCAGTCAGACTTCACGAAATGTTTCAAATTCCATCATGGTTTGAAACATAAGGATGAATAGATGGAGTATTGGAAGTCATGTGCAATGTTCATGTTCAGAACATGGTTGGTGTTGTCGGTATGGACACGACGCGGGTGGCTACCATTTCTTTGAAATAATTATCCCACCATGCCTCCATCAAATGCATTGTATATATTTATTATTCATAGGGTTAAGCTAACTATCTACTCTGTTTACCGCTGATACACTTACCAAAGGATTTTGCATTTAGCTTATACTCTCAAAGTGGCCATATTGTTCGTGTTGCGGCGAAGTCAGGTTACCAGTAGGATACATTACTATGAATGATTTAAACGATCATGTTGATTTCCAAAGGTGTATAGAGCTTTTGGAAGAACCAAAAAGGAACTCTGCATTTAGGTTTCTCTAAACACACCCACGACTGGAACCCGCTAACGACACTGGACTGGTTCTCCACCCCACTGTGGATTTTTTTTTTTGGTTGTTTTTTGTGGTTGTTTTTTGTGGTTGTTTTTTGTGGTTGTTTTTTGTGGTTGTTTTTTGTGGTTGTTTTTTGTGGTTGTTTTTTGTGGTTGTTTTTTTTTGGTTGTTTTTTGTGGTTGTTTTTTGTGGTTGTTTTTTTTCTTTTAAGATATTTTATTGTGTGAGTTAATACCAGAACATAAACAAGACCAGCTCGAGTTGAAGTTCTGGTTGGCGATTTTTCTACCCAGATATTGATTGGCAATCAAACCTGGTTCAACAGTAAAGGTGGGTGGACAAGGGCCTTCAAAAGTGGCATCTTGTGTACTTCTGCGCCCCCGTTCTAAGATTTACACATAGGCATCTCTTTTTGCCAGCGAGGGTAGAATTTAATCTGAAAAAAAAAAAAAATACTTCAAGTCCAATAACAACATTCAGGGCACCCAGTAATAAATTGCGTTTGAAGGGGTAGGCATGATCGATGGAAGAAGCAAGTCGCGCACATGAAGTGAATATCGAACCATATCCCATGGAAAAGGTACGAAGTAATTGTACCATGAAACCCATTGAACTAATGGAATTTGGTATATTTTCGAATTATCATGTGTCTTTTCGAATTACCATGTCTCTTTTCCAGAGACTTTCTTAACCATTTTTCATCCTTTCTTTTAAAAAAAAAAAAAAAAGAAACGATATTTTTGTTTTGTTTGTTTTTTTAGTTATTCTGTAATCTGCGAAAAAAAAATGGCTTCTTAATTTATTGACGCAACCAAAATAAAAACTATGAACAAGAAGCGAACATTAAAAATTCATAATCCCCCTCCAAAAAGGAAAGAGCCACAAGTTTTTCCTCCAGTAAAGATTTTGATCCAAGGAAGCCAATGCCTTTCTCCTACTTTGTGTGTGCTACACACTGTTTTGTTATTATTAAGTTTTCGTTTCTAGCACTGGTTTCAGGGTTTTGTTCGAGGAGCGCGAAATCATCTCCGCAGCCTGATGCGCTCCCCTCGTGCCAAGGGTCCGCAGGAGGTTTAAGGTTAGGTTTTTTTTTTTTTTTTTTTTTTGGGTTAGGAGAAGTTCCACAGGCTGGGGAAAAACAAATAAGCCAGCCTTGCGTAGAATTTTGAGTGGGGTTCTCATTTCTCAATCATATTCACATTCACATTTGCCTTCGCTTGTCACATTTTCACTCACGTTGGGGTCGTTTTGGTGCGTTGGATTAAATTTGTCAAGGTGTGTTTCGCACCACGTCCCGAGTTAAAACGGCAAAAAATGAAACGGCAAAAAATGAAACCTCCGAAGTCCAGACCGCTTGGCCAACCGAAATGAAGTCTGTGTGGACCCCGTGGGTGGGACACTGCACCATGTGTCAACTCGTACTAACCACGTGTATCGTTACACATGTCGTAACCAGTTTTCTTTAAGCGAAGGTTGGAGGGTTTTCAGGAGTCAACTGAGCACACGGTTGCTCTCGAAAATAAAATACAAGCAAAAAAGCAAAAAAGCAAAAGCGCAAAAAGCAACTGGTCAACTAACCATGGCTGGACAAGGGTTAAGAGTGAGTGCTGCAACGTAAAATTATACAACGTGCCTGGACCAAGACCGTGGACCGTCCACAGGTTGGAGGAGGTTATCAGTAACCAGGGAAACGGAGGGTTCTTATCTTTCGGCCCCTTAAAGTATGTTTGTTTATTTTTGTTTGTTTATTTATTTATGCATTTTGGTGATGATATGATCTTGTTTCGCATGGAGCTTCTATTTTTTGTTTCCTGGTCGACTGCCGCAACCAACACTATCGCTATTTTTAAATGCGTCTTGAGAGGCGTCCACACTTTGAAAAATTCATCCAACACTTGGGATGGTGCATGGTCGATCGTGGCTTCTCTACATGCCGCAGTGAGGCAAGCATCCCAATTGGTTCGCAGAGTTAGCACACGGACTGCATACGGACTGCGCATGCGTTGCTCAGCCCTCTGTTGGCCAGTAGGATATTTACGCTTATCCCGAATGCGGGCAAACGATCTCCACCGGTGTTCTAAAAAAAACTCTTCAGGGCCTTCATACAAAGCAATGGCAAAAAAAAAAAAAAATGGTATAGGCACATGAAGAAACTTGCAGGAAAGGGTTTACGAAGTTCTGTATTGGTGCTGCTAAAAATATATATATATATCTACCCCACTACTCTGTTTCACTTTTTTCTACGACAAAGTTGCTGTTGTTCCCAGCAGCCCATCACTGTTTCGAAAACTAATTTTTCACTTCTCATCTACTCACCATGGGTCTAATTTCCAGATTAAGACACTACGACAGCGACCGTCGCCGGTCGATGATCTCGCCGTCGCCATCGCCTTCACCTTCACCTTCTCATAAGAAAGCTTCCGAGTCTGTATCGTCTTCCACCAGCGACTTTCTGCATACTTCTTTATCGTCGGTATCATCGCAGGACTCGGGCTCTCGCAACCCACAAACAGAGAACCTACCCAAGAACAAACTCATGCCCATAACTTCTGGCGCTCACACGGCCAACTACCGGAACAGCATGCCAGTAATCCACACACTGCAGCCGATCGTTGAATCGAGGAAACGCGAGAGTTATGGCGGTTCGCCGGCCCTAGTTGCCCTGCCAAAAGGCCTGCCAATGGTTGGGAAACTTGCACCCAAAAACGGGCTCCACAATGGTACCCACAACGGTACCCACAATGGTCCACACAACGGTACCCACAACGGTACCCACAACGGTCCACACAACGGACTTCAAAAATCACTTCAACCATCGGTCCAGAATGTTCCGTTCTCTTCAAATAGCGCCCACTCGGCTGGTAATGTATCTGCATACAAGCACAGCCACCGTCACTCTTTGCAACCACACGAATTACACCAGTTTCACCAGCCTACAATTCCGGAATTGCCTGCTTTTGCGGGGGACGAGACGCAAATCAGCATTTCCGATGAATCAGGTACCGATGATTCACCAGACGAAGCCACCGAGGTTATTTCTGACGCAGAGCCCGAGGCTGAGTTCAACCATAATCAAGACCATCCCTACTACGAGCAATGGAAACAGTACTACCAGGTTTTGGAGATGCAAAAGCAGCATGGACCCCAGGGCCAGGCCCAGCCCCTCTCTCAGCCTCAGATCCAGCCTCAAGCTCAGCCCTTTTCACTGCCTTCTTCGCAGAAGGCCACATACCCTGGAATGCAACATAAAAATGCACACAGTGACCGTTTCTACAATAAGATGCACTTGGCTGGTTCCGAAGATAGCCTCGTATTGAATTCCAGGAGATCTACGATCCGATCCAACCGATCTGCCTCGGTTCCTCTGAAGGAGCTCAGCAAACCACTCAGACACACCAGGGCCATTTCGGTTAACGTGGCTTCGGTAGAAAAGTTATCCGATTCCCGGTTTAATGCCAATGGCGACGTCTACCAGCAACCACAGGTCCCTAAGTCACGCAACATCTCTGCCAACCTGGTCACTTCCCGGTTTACGCAGTTGTCTATGGCCAGCAACACCACGGGGCAGATTTCTGATTACGCTGCATATATCTTGAGCGATGACAGTGACAGCGAGACCACTACCATCAGGGAGAAAACACAGTCCCAGGCCCTGGCAGAACTTACCCTGGAAGAACCCATGGGGAGTGTTCTGAGTGAATTTAATGGGCCCGACCAAAATAATGCCACAGATTTCTACCAACAGCCAGGTGCGCTTGGGTTGGATTCCAACACAGCAGCATTGAACAGAAATGCTTCTACGGCTTCTTCCAGCTCATACAGCTCGCTACAGAGCGAGAAAAACTTCATTGTGGGTCCCAGCTTGCGCAGAGTGGCCACGCCTTCGAGAAGAACAAACTCTGGGTCTAGGAGAAAAACCCGCCACTCTCAGTCGAAGAAATTCGCCCCTCCCATGTCGGGCCCGCCGCCTCCAATTGTTCCCATTCCCCAGGCCCAGCCACTTGGCGAAGTGGAGTTGCAAAGAAGATTATCCAACTTCAAGAGGCAAAGCACAGGTAGTCTTCCAATGAACAGCGCGTACATGAGCCAAATCCAGCACCTGATCCAGCAACTTAATCAGTTCCAGCAGAATCAGCAGAATCAGCAGACAAACCAGTACCTGGCGGTTCCGAGTCCCCAAATGGCGAGTCCCCACATGGTGAGCCCCCACACGGCGAGTGCACATTTGTCAAGCCCAAATTTGTCGAGCCCAAACTTGACCCACACGCAGAACATGAATCATTATCAGCATATGTCTCATCCACAGCTCCCCCAGTCTCCGAGCATGAACCAATTCCAGATGGCGTATCCTCATCACATGGGGTACCCGGGATCTGGCCGGTCATCCGATGTTTTCATTAATCGCAAAATTGATGAGTTCGTGCAGTTGCGGACGATTATTGCATCTGGAAACAAGACTTTCGAATACAGACTCAAGTGGTTGAAGATGTTGATTTCTGCCACCAACAACAAGCTCTTTGCCTATATTAATATCAAGGGCGAGGGCATCCCAGCAGAACAGGTGGCCGAAAATAAACAGTACTTCATCCGGTCGTCGGTAAACCATCTTCAAAAGCTTCTCCGAGAATTTTCCAGAAGCGAGAAAAAGGACGCTTTGAGATTGTATGCCGAGGCATGCTTCATTCAAGGGTGTCTCTATCTGAACGCATACTTAGAGAGATACGGGCAAGATTTCAACTACGAAGTCAATGTCGCCGAGGCTGAGCGATATTTCCATCTCTGTTTGGGAATTCACCCCGGCTTTTTCCAGGCATACCACGAGTTGGGCGAGCTCTATGAATCGCAACAGGAAGAGGACCAGTTCGACTTGGCATTGGAGAATTACACGGAGTCAGCCAAAATGGGCTACAACCGAGCCATTTACAAAATTGCCTTAATCTATCTTCTTGTTCCCAAAGCGCGTCTGACCAAATTCCTCTCTCACTTCAAGAAATTGGCCGACATCGACATGGAATCTACTGATGTGCAGCTCAGCGGAGCCGATCGAGACGAGTTGGAAGAAATCGTGGGGTTGGCTCAATTTCAGCTAGGAAAGATCTACGAGGGAATCTACCCGGGAGACTTAAAAGCAGACGACAGATTTGTCCAGGCGTCGTTGAAAATTGCTCCAGTGGTGTACTCCAAGAGTTTGACTTACTATAACAAGGCAGCGAAACTCGGCTGTGTGCAGGCACAGGTAAGATTAGGCCGGGTGTATGAAGAAGGTGAGTTAGACCGTGAGTACAACCCCAAAAAGTCTGTCCAATGGTATATGAGAGCAAGCTCTTCGCCGTTGAAGTACAAGCGCCACCCAGAAGCCATGCTTGGCTTGAGCCGGTGGTTGGCGAAAGGTACACACGGTGCCAGCAAACACATTCCGTATGAAGACTCGGAGCAGGCTGTTCAATGGTGTGAAAGAGCATGTAAAGAGTTTGATTATGCCGAGGCTTACTACCAGATGGCGTTGTACGTGGAACAAGGATATGCTAGTGGAGATGTTCGGGAATTATTTGAGCATGCGTGGAGAGGAGGCCATGCTTTGGCAGGTAGAAGGTTGGGGCTTTCAACATAGCATCATTGGATCAGAAAAAAAAGCAAGAAAATTATTATTTATTAAACAAATTAGCATAATTGAATTAGAGAATAAGAATTAGAAGAAATGGTATTAAATAAAAAAGCATAATTGAATCACAGAGTGCCAGAAACGAAATGTTTATCAAACAAAATATTAGAAAAGAACGAAAAACTTTCAAACACACCCCAGAAGCCAAAAGAAATGCCCCCTCATAGAATAGCAAGGAGAATATGCCAAGGATGTGGAAGTTTCGAATATTTCACTAGTGGAAGGAGATTACTTGGGGAAAAGGGAACATTCTGCAAGCTTTTTGCAAAGTATTTATGGCTATAAGAATAGTGTTACTTTTATATAAGAAAACCTCATTAAAAGAAAACCTCATTAAAAGAACCCAGCTCACCACTAGACTCGCAAATCAGAAACCATTTTAAGAAATATCGCTGCTAAGTTACATTAGTTGATCTGCTTGATGAGCAGAGGCAAAGAGAGCATTTGAATGAGAGGACCATCGTTCGGTACACACCGCCATCAACTGCTTGCGGGAAACTGGGATTTTGGGAAGTGGATGGATAACCAGTGGGTAAAAAATCGATTAAAGAAGACTACGCCAACAGTTATCAGTCATGGGGTTCACGGTGTATATCGTTGTAAAGGGGACGCACCCGTACACCTAGCCACAACCTCGGTTTGGATCCTGGCGAAGTTTGATCAAAATTGATGGGGTTGGAATTTTTTTAGTACTTATTTTCACTTTGGAAATCCAAAACCCATATTTTGGGCATACCAGGTGTGTGGATGTGCATTCAAACCACTTCAGATTACGTTGGGACCATATTATGACTGCGTGAGAGTAGTGGTCCTCGGCACTGTGGGTCTTAATCTCAGATTGATATTTATAACGATATAATATATATGCTTGCTACTATTGGCGACTACTTCCTCCGCCAAGCAAATTAGATAAATCGTCACAGTTGAAACTTGGCAGCAAAAGCTTGCTTGATGAACACTGCAGCGAACTCGAGAAACCCAAATAGGGTAAGGACTCCCCATCAGAAACCTCTCTGGATTGATTGAACACTAGAATCACCAAATGGAGGAAGTTGTAGAAGAAACTACAGAATCTCCAGATAGTCGGATCACAAGTTTCGTGAGTTATGCAAACCGTGTAAGAAACTCAAACTGAAGGTCGTGGCTGCGGCAAAGTATACAGCTCATGCGAGAGAGCAGGAGAGAGAGTAATACACTCACAAAAAACACACAAAAAACACACAAAAAACACACACCAAATCTAAATAAAACCCCATGGACAAACCTTGCTTGTGCAATATAAGCAAGTGATGTCCAACTGGAGTGTTATTGGGGTTTCTCCCATGAAGATTTGCCTATATATCTGGAAGTGTGCCATTCACCAAAGGTCTTGGTATGTTGCTGTATTTCGAAGCATAAATGTTTAGTGCGGCAAGACTTGGTCTGTGGATATTTGATTGCTATTGCTTACCCAAGAAGGTCGTAAAAGCCAGGAAGATTTGGTGTATACAAAGAAAAATGATACATCAAAGGTCAATCCAGGTATTTATTAGTGAGTTTGCAGAGGAGAGCTTGAGAATTAGGTTTCAGGAGATTTTTTAGAATGAAACGGCGTGCCCTGCCAAGTGAGTACGTTGATATTGACTGGAGGGAAGAGAAGAATACAAGATAGCACCTACAGTAGTTCATTATTAACACAATAGATTTATTCCAAGAAAAGATAATATTACAAAAGCTTTGAAAAAAGTTCCGGAAGTTCTTGTCATATCAGCTATCAGCAGCTTTTCTCATTGCTTGAATGGAAGTCAATTGTTCTAAACAATAGGTTAACGATTTCGTTGGTATTCATTTATCACTGCAAAAAAAAAAAAAAAAAAAAAAAAAAAAAAAAAAAAAA
>JAJMHT010000056.1:41065-68729 GCA_030583145.1 Metschnikowia vanudenii | reverse complement strand
TCATAATTTCAAGTTCAAATTCAAGTTGCGGATTCAACGATTCTAAACAACTGAAATCCACGTGTTGCTAAAGCTCATGTTAGGTACCTTGCATTCTTTGAGCAAAAAGCAAAAGGCTGAGCTGATTGTGTTAAAATGGTGAAAGATCGGCAAAGTCAAATAGGATCTTTTGGGAGATGAGGGTTTTTGACACTACTTAAGGAAGAACGCTCCCGGGATCTTTTGTTCGAAAAAGAACCATTTGATTGTCCCGGTGGGCCTCCATTTGTGTGCCTTGTCTACGTCATAGGAAATTCCAAGAAATTGCGCCCCGTGAACCCTATAAAAAGCCTGGTCCAAGAGCAGCCACCAACTAGTAAAGCCAAACGGAAGTATTGTATGGGAAGACTTCTATACTGCGTTAGTATCATTCCAATGCGGATTGTCTGATTCATATTTTGCAGCAGCGGAAAAGTACTCAGGCCGTGGCCACAGTGTACGCTTTCCATGATACTTTTATTTTTCTGGGTCTTTCACGTAAGCTCGAGCTCGATACGAAGAGTTCAAAACCTGGTGAGGTCAAAACATGGTGTGGTCAAACTATGATGAGTTCAAAGCACCATTACCTCTTGCTTCAATCTAGTGTTTTGTGTCCCGGGTCATTGACTGGATGGAAGTTTGGCCACACTTACTCTAAAGCCGTATGGATGATTTGGTGAGCCTTTTCCTTCCCACCCACACGGTCTCCAGACTCAAGAGGTTTTGAAGCTTTTAGAAGAGGAATTCTTAAATACCCAACAATCTTATTGGACACCAAATGATGCAGATTTAAAGGGCTCAAGGGTTTGAATACGGACAGGTTTTTGTACTCGTGCGAGAGCTACGAAACCCTCATCAACGGAATTGGCAAAGACATCTTAACGGATTTGGGCTCACGCAAATGCACCCCAAAGTTATGTATTGTTGTTGGAAACCAAAACATTTTGTGAAAACGAGAAAAATATAAACACTATTTAAGTAGGGGTTTAGAAAGTTTTTGTTTTCGTTATAGTTTTTTATAGTTTTTAGGGTTTTTTAGAGGTTTTTTTTTTAGATGTGGTGAATGAGGTATTTTAGGAGGGTATTTGCTTCAAAGGGCGCGTTCCGGGCGGTGCGGCATTGACAATATCCGACCTCAGTTCTGATGATTTGGGCAAGTTTCACCAACAAGTCCTCCCAATAAACTTTCTTTCTTTGCTTTTGGGTCTACAAAATCATGTTCAAAAAGGACTATGGAATTTGCCCTAACGGTACACCGATGGTACACTGATGGTACACTGATGGTACACTGATGGTACACTGATGGTACACTAATAGCATACTGATAGCATACTGATAGCACACCGATAGCACACCGATAGCACACCGATAGCACACCGATAGCACACCGATAGCACACCGATAGCACACCGATAGCACACCGATAGCACACCGATAGCACACTGATGGTACACTGATGGTACAATAAAAGTTACACCAATAGTTAAAGACTCAATACGTTGCCCACTATGGCATCTAAATGCGGTTGCGAAAAGTGGGACGTGGTTTGAAACCTCTCCCTGTTGAATCTTGCGACTGGTGTAATTTACCTCATTAGGAGATCTAATATATCTAGCAACCACTAGCCATTCACCATCAAACAAAACACTGTAGTCCCAACCGTAAATTCTACCATGCTAATGTATCATTAAGAAGTTGATGAATTATTTGTATCCTTGGGAAGGATACATTTGCCGATATTTCTTCGCTGTGTCCAAAACTCACATATCCCCAAAAATGAGGCCAGCGAAAGGGTACGTCCAGTTCGCAGGCCGAACAGAAAGTACTGCCAAAGAAAAAACCACCAAAACACCACCCAAAAACCACCGCCAAAAAACCACCGCCAAAAAACCACCAAAAAAAAAAAAACCAAAAAAAAAAAAAAAAAAAAAAATCCACCTGTGGTCGCGCCCCCAAAAATTTTCATCGAGTTCGCTGGTAACTAACAGCATCCTAAATCTTAATCGAGATAAAAATCCAGCAAAATGTCGAAAAACACGCAGTTTTTTTGTATGTCTAATTTTTTTTTTTTCAATCTGGCGTTGGTCATCGTTAGTTTTCGTTAGTTTGGCGAAATAACAGCGGTCCGGAGGTGTTTTGTGTCGCTTTTCACAACGCGTACCCCGATCTGGGCCCCATGATTCAGGAGGCGACCCAAACTGGGCGGCAATACTCTTAATGAGAACTTGCTAAACATTTGTGAAAATATGGGCGTTTTTTTGTTCCCATGGATACCTTTTAGCCGCCCTCTTCACCGTCCTTCCACCAATCCCGGATACCCCCTCCAGAGATGCTCACCCTTGTCATATGCACCGTCACAACTTATACTAACCGTTTTTCCAGGCCGTAAACCCAAGTCCATCGACTTGTTTCAAGATTACGAAGAAATCACCACTTTCCCTAAGCCCACTCTCGAGGTGCGCTCGGCTCAATACAGCGCTAACGGTCAGTATTTCGCATACACCCAGCCCACACATGTCACGGTGGTTTCCACGATAGACGGCGCCAGCAATGACCAGGTGGTGGCGAAGATCGACGTCAAGGAGACCTTCGACATGCATTTCTCGCCCAACGGCCGCTACTTGACCCTCTGGACCAAGCCAATCTTGCTCAACCGTGAGAGTGGCGTGTATTCGGAAAATGTCCTTGTATACGACGTGGAAACCAAGGAGATCCTCACAAAATGGACCAATAAACAACAAGGCGGATGGCAGCCTCAGTTTACACAGGACGGCACCATTATGGCGAAGAATTTTAACAACAAGGAGATTCACTTTTATGAGTTGTCTTCTAGCTTGGACATCAAAAAGCCTTCCTACAAGTTCCGCTTGGAAGACCAAAGTGCTACGTTCCAGAACTTCCGCTTGAGCCCAGGCTTAAATCCGTCGGTGGCTGTATTCATCCCAGAAAAGAGTGGCAAACCGGCTCAGGTGCTTATCTACAACATTCCTAACTTCAACCAACCCATTTGCTCGAAATCCTTCTTCAAGGCTGAAAAATGCCAGTTACAATGGAATGCCTTGGGCACGGCCTTGCTTGCTTTGGCTTCTACGGACCACGATTCCAGTAATAAGTCTTACTACGGTGAAACAAACTTGTACCTCTTGGGTATTGCAGGCTCCTACGAGAGAATTGACTTGAAGAGAGAAGGCCCAATACATGACATCACCTGGTCCCCTTCGGCGAGAGAATTTGCCGTTTCTTACGGCTACATGCCTTCTGAAACCACATTTTTCGATGCTAGAGGTAATGCAATCCATTCTTTGCCAACTGCACCAAGAAACACCATTCTTTACTCTCCACACGGAAGATTTGTGTTGGTTGCTGGATTTGGAAACTTGCAGGGAACAGTGGATGTCTACGACCGCCAAAATAAGTTCTCTAAGGTGTGCACTTTCGAGGCTTCCAACACCTCGGTGTGCGAGTGGTCGCCATGTGGCCGCTTTATTTTGACTGCCACTACGTCGCCAAGATTGCGTGTCGACAATGGTTTGAAGGTGTGGTACGCTAACGGCAAGTTGTTATACTACAAAGAATACCAGGAGTTGTTCTCGATCTCCTGGAAACCTCAAGGAATCGAGAAATTCCCTGCATTAAAACAATTGGAGGCAAGCCCTGAGCCACATCAATCGGCAACCGAGTACCTAGCTAAAAAGGCTGCTTTGAGTGGAGCCGGAACCGTGAAGAAGGCCGGCGCTTATAGACCCCCACACGCAAGAAACAGCGGCGCCTCCACTGCTTCTACGTCATTATACCAAAAAGAGTTACAAAGTGGATTGTCTCAAAAGCCTACAGGTGCTTACGTGCCGGGTTCTAAGAAGGTGGTCCCCGGTGCCCAACCTGCAGAACCCAAGGAATCCAAATCTGCCGCCAAAAATAGAAAAAAGAGAGATACAAAGAAAACTGCGGAAGAGCCCACGCCAGCAGCTGAAGGGAAGTCCACTGCACAAGACACCACAGAACAAGGTTCGGTTGTGGGAGGTATCGTGTCGTTGGAAGAGAAAAAGATCCGGTCGTTGTTGAAGAAGCTCAGAGCCATCGAGGCTTTGAGAATGAGACAAGCTGGGGGAGAACAATTAGAGGAGACTCAGATCAACAAGATCAACAAGGAAGACGAAATCAGACAGGATTTGAGTAACTTGGGATGGTCCGAATAGAGATTCTCTATAATTTAAATACATTATTCCTTTCTTGGCATTTTATAATCCACGCGGCTTAATTATCACATTCCTGTTGTGCATTACGGAGAATGTGGAAATATTGAAATAAATAGCAACCAAAGGGAAATTATCATAAAATTATGTCTTATTTGGGAACTGAGGACCACTTTCTGGGCGCCGAGCTGCGTGCATAAGTGCTTAAATGTCTCTAAGTGAGACATTGAAAGCACAGATAAGACGCACCACGAGAATCTCGTATTTTTCCCATTGTTTTGCTTTTTTCCATTTGTGCATTCGGCCTAAAATAGCCCCCATAGCAACAATAACAAAAATTACCCCTTGCTGTTTTGAGCAAGCGCTGCCAAAATTTAGCAATGTCGCGTAATTGCGCGCGCCAAGTGAGGTTAGCGCCCCCTGATTACTGCCTTCGCCCGCAGCAGGCGCGTTCCACATACATTTCGGGGAGGTCGTGCCCGCCTCGCGAACTGCTGCTACTCGTACTCAAAAGCCCACGCTTCTGCTCTGATCTCACCCTTCTTTTCTTTAGTTGTCAGTTATCGAAAGGTATGTCATATCGATATTCCAAACACTTCACATGAAGTTCCAAAGTTAAGTTGAAGTTCACAATGAGAAGCCCTTTGTTGCCCTGAAGTTTTACTTCGAATCGCCTGGTTTTGTCTCTGCAACCTTATTTCCCCGATCGTGATGGAAAGGATCTAGGATTCAGAAACAAACACGTTTCCCGAATCTACCTTGATAGTTTTTCCAATGAGATCCTTCCCCACTTTACCAAATCCAGAATACCCAGATTTCGTTTTCTTACTTTTTCCAACCAGCCATTTGTCCCACCCATGAATCCACTTTTACCTCCATTTCCCGCTCTATTTTTTGTTTGAAGTGGCGGAACATAACCATACCTTTGGTAGCAAAGTTCTTATGCAATCAAGTCCTTGGAACAAGATTTTTTGTCCAATTCCGGCGCCAGCTTGCGTCTTGCACACGTGATAGACTCGGTTCATGTTACCTCGCTTCGAAATGACCGCATTTGATTTGTTTTACGCACAGATCTGGAAATTCATACACTCCGCATTCTCCATGCGCGCCGCGGTCTCGACTTTTGTTGCTGTCGCCCTACCACATCCGGATCACGTGCACGCGCGCTTTTCTTTTTCGCGCTCGGGCCTGGTACAGGATTCCAGGGCGCAGCTCCAGCACCTTAATCAGCAAAAGTCTCCTGCCAAACGCGTGTATGAGATGGGTATCATATTTCCGGTTTTACGACGAAGTTGCGTTCGATATTTCTTGCGGTTATTTTAGTGGTATAACGTGTACGATTACTATGGAGGCATTGATTTCGTACTATGTCGTTGTTGGCAAAGCCAAAGCCAAGACTTATGCTATTGCCCTGCATGCCTTTCCAAACACGCTATGTCCACTCCTGTACCAAGGCTCCGATGAAACCCCTTCCTGAAGTTTTCTATTTATGGCGCCTGCCATTTATAGGCTTTCCAAATTACTTACCTCCATTTCCAACGCTTTTGACCCTCCAATTTTCCAGATCCTTTCTTCGAAAAACATTCTCGTCGACGCTTTTAGGCAAACTGAGAAAATAACAAAGTTGGTTTTCTGCGAGGAAAAGAATCCGCTATTAAGTTTTGTTCTGCCTCCCAACAAAGTTTCCTTTTTACGCGCCCGGCGAGTTTTTTTTTTCCCACCCCTTCGCATTTTCTATTTATTGCACAAAGTCGCCTACTTCCTCATAACTTTAACTTGATTTTGTCTTGTCGGCAAATCATCTTTACTAACTATTTTGTTTAGATGTCTTACGATAACCATCAGAACTATTACGATCCGAACCACCACCAGCAGGCGGCTGAGGGTGAGGGTTATTATCAACAAGGCCCATATGATGACGTCGGACAGCCTGTTCAGTACTCGGAGGGTGGTCAATACTACGATCAAACTCAAAACCAACAGTACCAGCAACAGCCATACGACATGGAAGGCTACCAGAACTATGGACAGAACAACGCTGGATACGCTGCTGATCCTGAAGAGTTCTCTGACTTCAGCTACGGTGGTCAAAACCCCGGTTCTGCCGGTTACGATCAATACGGTGCTCAGTACACACCTTCGCAAATGAGCTATGGCGGTGCCAGATCTTCCGGTGCTTCAACTCCAATCTATGGAGCCAACCCAAACTACGACCCAACGCAGTTTCAGTTGTCCTCGAACTTGCCATATCCCGCTTGGTCTGCTGACCCACAAGCGCCAATCAAGATTGAGCATATTGAGGATGTATTCATCGACTTGACCAACAAGTTTGGTTTCCAAAGAGACTCTATGAGAAACATGTTTGACTACTTCATGACTTTGTTGGACTCTAGGTCGTCTCGTATGTCACCTGCTCAAGCATTGTTGTCTTTGCACGCTGACTACATTGGTGGAGACAATGCCAATTACAAGAAGTGGTTCTTCGCTTCCCAGCAGGACTTGGATGATTCTATTGGTTTTGCCAACATGAACTTGGGCAAGATCGGTAAGAAGGCTAGAAAGGCATCGAAGAAGTCGAAGAAGGCCAGAAAAGCCGTCGAGGAACACGGCCAAGACTTGGATGCTTTGACATCCGAGTTAGAAGGTGATTACTCCTTGGACGCTGCTGAAATCAAGTGGAAGGCTAAGATGAACATTTTGACCCCTGAAGAAAGAGTGAGAGACATTTCTCTTTATTTGTTGTTGTGGGGTGAGGCCAATCAAGTTCGTTTCACTCCTGAGTGTCTTTGTTACATTTACAAGACGGCCAAGGACTACTTGGTTTCTCCACAATGTCAACAGAGACAAGAACCCGTTCCTGAAGGTGACTACTTGAACAGAGTTATTACTCCACTTTACAGATTCTTGAGATCTCAAGTATACGAGATCTACGAAGGTAGATTCGTCAAGCGTGAAAAGGACCACAACAACGTTATTGGTTACGATGATGTGAACCAGTTGTTCTGGTACCCAGAAGGTATTTCTAGAATTATCTTTGCTGATGGTTCGAGGTTGGTTGATATTCCACAAGAAGAAAGATTCCAAAGACTTGGTGAAGTTGAGTGGCCAAATGTCTTCTTTAAGACTTACAGAGAAATCAGAACATGGTTGCATTTCATCACCAATTTCAACAGAATCTGGGTTATTCACATCTGTATCTACTGGATGTACACTGCCTACAATGCTCCTACTTTGTACACCCACAATTATATTCAAACCCTCAACCAAAAGCCAACTGCATCTTCCCAATGGGCTGCACCTGCAATCGGTGGTGTTATCGCATGTCTTATCCAGATTTTTGCCACTATTTTCGAGTGGATGTTTGTTCCTAGGGAATGGGCTGGTGCTCAACGTCTTACTCGTCGTTTGATGTTTTTGATTTTGATTTTCCTCATCAACCTTGGTCCTGTCGTTTTCACATTCTACTGGGCTGGGTTGAGTTCTATTTCGAAGACTGCTCACATCTTATCCATTGTTGGTTTCTTTATTGCGGTTGCTACTTTGGTTTTCTTTGCTATCATGCCTTTGGGTGGTTTGTTCACGCCTTATCTCAACAAGAGATCGAGGAAGTACCTTGCTCAACAGTTTTTCACTGCTAACTTCTCTAAGTTGAAGGGATTGGACATGTGGATGTCCTACCTTCTTTGGTGTATCATTTTTGCTGCCAAGTTGACTGAGTCCTATTTCTTTTTGACTTTGTCTTTGAGAGATCCAATTAGAAACTTGTCGACTATGACTATGAGATGTAACGGTGACTACTGGTTCGGCGATGTGTTGTGTAAGCAACAAGCCAAGATTGTTATGGGTTTGATGATTCTTGTGGACATGTTGTTGTTCTTCTTGGATACCTACATGTGGTACATTGTTTGTAACTGTGTGTTCTCCATCGGTCGTTCGTTCTACTTGGGTATTTCTATTTTGACTCCCTGGAGAAATATTTTCACCAGATTGCCAAAGAGAATTTATTCTAAGATTTTGGCCACTACTGAAATGGAGATCAAGTACAAGCCTAAGGTGTTGATCTCACAAGTTTGGAATGCCATTGTTATCTCCATGTACAGAGAGCATTTGTTAGCTATTGACCATGTTCAAAAGTTGTTGTACCACCAGGTTCCTTCCGAGATTGAGGGTAAGAGAACTTTGAGAGCCCCTACTTTTTTCGTTTCCCAAGATGACAACAACTTTGAGACGGAGTTCTTCCCAAGAGATTCCGAAGCTGAGAGACGTATTTCCTTTTTCGCTCAATCTTTGGCCACGCCAATCTTGGAGCCTTTGCCTGTTGACAACATGCCAACATTCACTGTTTTCACTCCTCATTATGCTGAGAAGATTTTGTTGTCTTTGAAGGAAATTATCAGAGAGGATGACCAGTTCTCCAGAGTTACCTTGTTGGAATACTTAAAGCAGTTGCACCCAGTCGAGTGGGACTGTTTTGTCAAAGACACTAAGATCTTAGCTGAGGAAACTGCTGCTTATGAAAATGGCGAAGAGGAAGATAGAGCCAATGAGGATGGATTGAAGTCTAAGATCGATGACTTGCCATTCTACTGTATTGGTTTCAAGTCGGCTGCTCCAGAATATACCTTGAGAACTAGAATCTGGGCTTCTTTGAGATCCCAAACTTTGTACCGTACTGTGTCTGGTTTCATGAACTACGCAAGAGCCATCAAGTTGTTGTACCGTGTTGAGAACCCTGAATTGGTTCAATACTTCGGTGGAGATCCGGAAGGCTTGGAAATGGCCTTGGAGAAAATGGCCAGAAGAAAATTCAAATTCATTGTTTCGATGCAGAGATTGGCTAAGTTCAAGGAAGACGAGATGGAAAATGCCGAATTTTTGTTGAGAGCCTACCCAGATTTACAAATTGCTTTCTTGGATGAGGAACCTCCTTTGAATGAGGACGAAGAACCTCGTGTGTTTTCTGCTTTGATTGATGGTCATTGTGAAGTTTTAGAGAATGGTACGCGTCGTCCTAAGTTCAGAGTTCAGTTGTCTGGTAATCCAATTTTGGGTGACGGTAAGTCTGATAATCAAAATCATGCTGTTATTTTCCACAGAGGTGAGTACATTCAATTGATTGATGCCAATCAAGACAACTATCTCGAAGAATGTTTGAAAATCAGATCTGTTTTGGCCGAGTTTGAGGAATTAAACGTTGAACATGTGAACCCTTACGCTCCTAACTTGAAGAGATCTGATGAGGAACAAACAGCTCCAGTTGCTATTTTGGGTGCCAGAGAGTACATTTTCTCTGAAAACTCTGGTGTTTTGGGTGATGTTGCTGCTGGAAAGGAACAGACTTTTGGTACTTTGTTTGCTAGAACATTGGCTCAAGTTGGTGGAAAATTGCATTATGGTCACCCTGATTTCTTGAATGCAACCTTCATGTTGACTAGAGGTGGTGTTTCGAAAGCTCAAAAGGGATTGCATTTGAACGAAGATATTTACGCTGGTATGAATGCTGTCTTGAGAGGTGGTAGAATCAAACATTGTGAGTACTACCAGTGTGGTAAGGGTAGAGATATGGGTTTTGGTTCGATTTGTAACTTTACAACGAAGATTGGTGCTGGTATGGGTGAACAGATGTTGTCGAGAGAATACTACTACTTGTCGACTCAATTGCCTTTGGACAGATTTTTGTCGTTCTACTACGGTCACCCAGGTTTCCACATCAACAATTTGTTCATTCAGTTGTCTTTGCAAACGTTCATGTTGGTTTTGGCAAACTTGAACTCTTTGGCTCACGAATCTATTATTTGTGACTACGACAAGAATGTTCCAATTACCGATCTTTTGAAACCATATGGTTGTTACAACTTGGCTCCTGCCATCGACTGGATCAGACGTTATACTTTGTCCATTTTCATCGTTTTCTTCATTTCCTTTATTCCATTGGCAGTTCAAGAATTGATTGAAAGAGGTCTTTGGAAGGCTACTCAGAGATTCTGCAGACATTTCATTTCCTTGTCCCCATTGTTTGAGGTGTTCGTTGCGCAAATCTACTCTACTTCTTTGGTGACTGACTTGACTGTTGGTGGTGCTAGGTACATCTCGACTGGAAGAGGTTTTGCAACCTCTCGTATTCCATTCTCGATCTTGTTCTCCAGATTTGCCGACTCCTCCATTTATATGGGTGCTAGATCGATGTTGATTATTTTATTTGGCTCTGTTGCTCACTGGCAGGCACCATTGTTGTGGTTCTGGGCTTCCTTGTCCGCATTGATGTTTTCGCCATTCGTGTTTAACCCTCATCAATTCGCTTGGGAAGACTTCTTCCTTGATTACCGTGACTTTATCAGATGGCTCTCTCGTGGTAACACTAAGTGGCACAGAAACTCTTGGATTGGATACATCAAACTTTCTAGATCTAGAGTTACTGGTTTCAAGAGAAAGTTAACCGGTGACATTTCTGAGAAGGGTGCAGGTGACGCTTCCAGAGCTCACAGACTTAACATTTTGTTTGCTGATTTCCTTCCTTGTCTTTTCTATACTGCTGCTTTGTTTGTCGGATACACTTTTATCAATGCTCAAACTGGTGTGACTACCTGGAGTGTTTCTGGAAGAGATTCTACTGATCCTATCCAGGTTAACTCGACTGTTAGAATCCTTATCTGTGCTTTGGCTCCAGTTGTTATTGACATGGGATGTTTGGCTGTATGTGTTGCTTTGGCTTGTTGTGCCGGTCCTATGTTGGGCTTGTGCTGTAAGAAGACCGGTGCTGTTATTGCAGGTGTTGCTCATGGTGTTGCTGTTATCATTCACTTGATTTTCTTCATTGTCATTTGGGTCTTGGAAGGTTTCAACTTCGCAAGAATGTTGTTGGGTGCCATCACTATGATTTACATCCAAAGATTGTTGTTCAAGTTCTTGACTTTGGTCTTCTTGACAAGAGAATTCAAACACGACAAGTCTAACACTGCCTTCTGGACTGGTAAGTGGTATGGAACTGGTATGGGATACATGGCATTCACACAACCTGCCAGAGAGTTCTGCGCTAAGACTATTGAGATGTCTGAGTTTGCAGGTGATTTTATTTTGGCTCACTTGATTTTGTTCATTCAATTGCCAGTGTTGTTTGTTCCATTGGTTGACAGATGGCACTCCACCATGTTGTTCTGGTTGAAGCCTTCTAGACTCATCAGACCTCCTATCTTCTCCTTGAAGCAGGCTAAGTTGAGAAAGAGAATGGTGAGAAAGTACTGTACGTTGTACTTCCTTGTTTTGATTCTCTTCGTTATTGTGATTGCTGCTCCACCAATTGCCGCTAGCCACGTGCCTGATAACCTTGGAACCAAGTTGGACGGTGTCTTCACGGGTCTTTTCCAACCAAGAGGAACCACCCATAATGATACCGGAAAGGTTTCTACCTGGTGGAACACTGGTGATGTTAAGCTCACTTTCTGGTCTTTCACTCCTAGTGATGTGCAAGCCTACACGTCGAAGAATTTCTAAGCATTTAATTGTGGCGTTTCGTTAAATTTATAGTTTCACACTTAGAGTTGTACATTTACTATCGTTTATTAAATTGAATTTTGTATAACTAAACACACTGTAACTTGATATAGTAATAATGGGGTGCTCGTTTCACAGTAGCTACAGTAAGATTACGAAAGCAAAAGTTTATTTCTATTATCAAAGAGCGGATGTATAGCTTCATTACTTCTCCCCATAGACCTTAAGTAATATCTGTTCACATTCCGTGCTACTCTTGCAACCGGACCATTGGGCAACAAGATCGCCGGAGAAGTAATGCTGATGGTCAACCCCTTTGTTGCTGGGTAATACTTTCTCATCATAAAACGAGTTTATAGTCCGCGCAGAGACAATACTAGTTTTACTCAAGACGAACGGGTGCCACTGCAAGATATGGGTGATGGCAGAGTCAGGCCCGTTAGGGAAATTGTTATAATCCAAGTATAGCTTAGCGCGCCATGTGTCGACAGCGGCGCGACCAATGTCGTCGTTTCTCACAATGAATGAGTTTGTTTCGATACTGGTATCTGACTGAGTGAAGATGAAGTTAATGTTAGCGGGTTGAATGTTTTTGTACGTTTTGATGAGACCTCTTGGTGGGATAATCGGGTGTTCTCTTAGAGTTGCACCACGCAATGAATCGGGTGCCAACAAGTACGGGTAGACTCCCACCCTCATGTTGGTGATGAGTCCGTCCTGGTCAAAGTACCAGAACCACTCTGCCTCGGGGAAAGCAAACATGGCTGCACGTAAACAGAAGAGTCTGATCCATTTTGAACGTTCCTGGTCGCCAAGGAAGCTCATCGAGTTCAACTCGGGAATGAATTCTTGGTACCACCTTACATACACACCATAATTGTGGTCGTGGGCGTAGTTAACTCTGTTCTGGACGATCTTTGCAAGTGATTTCGTCGAGTACTTGTTGAAGTCAAGTGCAGTAACAATGACGACTTTGGGGTAGTTAGACAGCAGCTTCGGCTTGTATACCACTTTCTGCTGGTTCTTGAAATGGTTCTTAGCGCTGGCCTCAAGCGACGCCGCATTCTCGTTGTCTTCCTTAATCTTTTGTTTGACGGGGTCCGGATCGTCGAGGAAATTCAATGATTCGAGCGTTGTATCCCTCCCATCAGCCGTGGGTCCTTTATGTACAAGATCATTGATATCGAGCTTTCTTAAAATGTCGGCGTCCTCGATCGGCGGGTAGATATACGGCGACACCGACCCAACTGTGTGCTTTGTTCCGGGCGGATGGCCAGGAGGGTATCGTTGTTGAGGCGTCGAAAAGCTATAAAACCAGCGGAAGGGGTTAAACATCCAGAGAAGAAAAACCACCATTGCCACGGCAAGAAGTCGGTTGTCTCGCACAGATTTGATCCTGTGGAAGCCGCCGGGCATGGGCAAATAACTGCCCTTTTGGCTGGAGGTGCCCTTTGGCCGAAATCTCACTCCACTTAACATGAAGGTACCACTTTTTCTGAAGGTATTGTTTTAAAGGCGTGGGGCAAATGCCTTGTGTTTGGTTTGCGTTCCTTTTGTGGATACGGCTGTTTCTATATATATTTATGGATGTTATTTTTCTCTTTTTCTGCGTTGGCGCCTGTCTTGGGGTGTTGGATCGCGCCTAACCGCCCTTGTGCAGATCCGCGGCCGGGGCCTACACTCAAATGGTACCGCCGAGCAACAGACTTAAGGCACCAGCAAAGTTCGATCCACTTCGGGTTGTGTGTGTGCCCGCGGGTAGATTACGCATTTGAAGAACGCAAATACACGGGCCACAGCAGGTGAAAAGAAATAGTTATGGCGTGAAGTTATGACAGTGGGACAGTTATGGTAGTGGGACAGAACGTGAAAGGAGGTGGTCAGACAGAGACGCAAGATGAAGGGTTGAGCAGTTTAAAATTACTGCAATTTCTGCAATTCCTGCGAAGATGCACTCCTTTTTCCTTTGGTCATGTAGTTCAAACTTTATTTTGCATGAAGTGTTTGGTGGCATAATTTGCTGTGTTCTGTAAGATGAGTGTAGCCCTCCAAGCAGCGAAAATTGGTGCAGGGTATTTCAGTAGGGTCGCGCCAGAGAGCGGGGCCACGGTCGAATGCCCTTGAAACAATATGGCAGAGTTAATTTGGCAGAGTCATTTTGGTAGAGTTCTTGCGGAAGACGTATTGTGAAAACATCGAGAACTTAACAATGAGCAATTTTCAGGGTCACGAATACGTGGAACGTTAGAAATAATTTGAACTTCGCCCAAAATTTGGCCCCCCCATAGTGAGTCCATGTAGCGGGCCATTTTCTGGACCCACACGTAAGGGATTCACCTGCGATTAAAGTGACACGCCAAAGATTTCCAAAAATTTCCAAAAAGCCTTGAGGTGTTTGAATAAAGCCCGAAGATATTTTCAAATTGTCTCAGCCTTCGCCCGTTTCCAAACCGCCGAAATGAGTCTCTCTTTTTTTTTTTTTTTTTTTTTTTTTTGTTTCCCACATCTTCATACACGAGAACCAACGTAAATAGTGCAAATGTCCGTAAACTTAAAAACATCCATAAGCTGGGCCCATTACTCGCCACATCTAGGCCAGGTTGGAACGGTCCTCAATCACTTGCAAAGCCACCTGCCTTCTTCTCTCAGCGACAGAGTTTGCAATCAGACTGTTGGCCTGCCTGACATGCTCGGAGAACTTTTGGACTCTCATGTTACTCTGCTCAATGGCGTCATCATTGAAGGGCGTGACTATACCCAAGAGGACAGATAAGTCATAGATTGCATTGATGACGGGGCCTAAGTAAGGCTTCGAAATGGCGGGGAAAAACTCAATCAATTGGAACGCGTCCGATGCATCACCATTGACCACATAAGCGCTGCTATGTTCGCCGCTGGCAGTGGTGATTGGAAGAAGCGGGTCTGCCAAAAACGACTGGTGGAAGCGCAAGTAGTTGTACGCGACGAAGAACGAGAGCACTGAAGGAAGCACGGGGTATAAGGTGCGTGCAAGCGCCGACCACAAGGAAACAATCACTAGCAGCAAGAACGGCAAGTGCTTGACGCGGAAATTGACAAGACCCTGGAAAAGCACCACGTTGTGTTCGGGGATGAGTTGCTTGAACACCACCAAGAATCCAAAGTAGTACGACACGCCTCCACCCAATGGTTTATCCATCCCCAAAACATCTCCGCGGAAGATATTGCTGACGATTGTCACCACCACCGTGCAAAGATTTGTGATGGTTCCCACGACGAAAATAAATTTGAGCACTTCCCTGTAGCCCCAGAATTTCTCGACATAACCCGTCGACACATAGAGCACGCAAAAGGCCAACAAAAACAGCACCACGGAGATTTCTGCGAATATCGAAGTGAAAAACACCCATGGGTAGAAGATGGCATACCGCGGTACAAGCTGGAGGTATGGAATGATGATATCATGGAGCGCCCGCAGTTCTTCGGGGCTCCGTGCAGCGTTGATTTTCACCAAGAGAATCAAGAAACTGGTGAAGAAAAGTGCCACCGCAACGACGCGGGTCGATTTCGGGGTGGATCTCCACAGAATTGCAAGAGCCATTGGGGAGTTGAAATGCCGCAGGAACAACGATCACTAGTGGTTTCACGATGGGAATACAAGAACCGGATGCAGAAAGAGCAAATTAGTGGGGACCAACACAGAAAAAGCTTTCTGTGGATATATTATGTTTTGATAGTGAGTACCTCGTTTTTGATAGTGAGTACCTCGTTTTTGGATGTGAGTACCTCGTTTTTGATAGTGAGTACCTCGTTTTTGGATGTGAGTACCTCGTTTTTGGATGTGAGTGCTTTGTTTTGGTGTTCCTGTGGGGATTTCTCACTTGGATGTTTGATCTTGACAATGTGAAGGCGTGGGTGTTTGGGCGTGGGTGCTTGCTTGGCCTTTGGTGCTTGGGTGATTTTTTCTGGCTTGCGCGCAGTGGCCGCAAACTTCCATAAACTTTAATCAAACAATGTTATTCCGGGCGTTCGAACAAATAGTACTTACCAGCCGATGTCATAATACAAAGCGTGAATTTTGGATTGATCTTGGACAGACTTCTCAACGGGGGCACATTCCTAGAATTCGAATGGGACAGTTTGGTGGAACACCAAGGGTGAAGTCGCCATCAGTTGCAGGTTTTTTTTTTTTTCTTTTTTTTTCTCTGAGATATGTAGGGTTTAGGTTATTGAATGAGCGAGCGAGACACTTTGAGACTAAGCCCGGGCTATAAGATGTTGAAAAGCAAATCAACGATGATTATTAATGATTTTTTCTGATTCTCCATGTTTGGTTGGATAGTTTGATACTTTCGCCTCTAAGGTCGGGGATCAAGATAGGAGGAGCGACGAATGAAAAATGGATTTCAAGCATTATGGAGGCTACGGGATTTGGAGTCTAACCAAATGTCTCACCATTTAGGCAGTAAGCAACTTAGGCAGTAAGCAATTTAGGTAGTAAGCAATTTATGTTTGGCCAATTTATGTACTACCCAATTTATGTACTACCCAATTTAGGTACTACCCAATTTATGTACTTCCCAATTTATGTACTTCCCAATTTAGGTACTACCCAATTTAGGTACTTCCCAATTTATGTTTGGCCAATTTATGTACTGCCCAATTTATGTACTTCCCAATTAAAGTACTACCCAATTTATGTACTTCCCAATTTAGGTACTATCCAAAGTCTACCCTTTTGGCTTATACCCATTTGAAGGTCTAAAAATTCGGAGTCGACAACACGTGTTTGAATATATAAAACGGGGCGGTTTTTACATAGATTGACCGGGAGAAACATATACCAAAGATGTACGATTTGAGAGTACGTCGTTTGCCATCACTCCGCAGAACTTGGTTTTTTCTTCCAGAGAGAACTCAACGTTCATAAAATTGGCATTTAATCTGTGCTCAAGTACTGACAGATAGAATCTTGAGCATATCACTGAGCCCAAGTCATGGTAAGGGTTTGGTGGACTTTCACATTTCGAACGCACTCAAAAGTTCGGTGGAAGTGACTGAGGACGTTCTAAAATTTGATGTGAAGTATAACCACCCGACACTTGGGCTTGTTGAGCTTGTCAGCTTGGAAATTCCACACTCCCCCGAAAGAATGTTGCTCACTGCACGAATCACCATGTTTTATGATTCAAGGTCCCAAACCGTTGTGACGGAGGACTTTATAAGCCATAATATTTCAGGTCCAGAGAACACATAGTTTGGGATAACCGGAAGCCACACTCCTTCCCCAGAAAATGAAACCGGATTATCAAGGTTTTTCAATAGGTCCACTTTGAAGCAATTGGTCTCCCGGAGCTGAATTCCACAAACATGTTATTAAGAAAATTTTGACGGCTGTTTGGTGGTTGATTATGTGACTCCAATCATCCTCTTTTGGCCAGGTTATTAGCGACACCGTCATCCTTTGCATTTATCCCACGTTGTGAATGCGTCTTTGAAATTTGGGCAATAAAGAATAACATTACTCTTGTCTATTTGCCTTGCAATGATTCACCCTTTCTGTAAGAAAATGGGCCAGTGCAATATTAAATTGTGTTTCGCCCTAACATAAGAGAGACCAAACAAAAATCCAGTGTATGGTTTATGAGAGGAATTGTTCATTGTTTTCTGTCAGGTCAATATGCATATTCCCTGGGTATTCTACCACTAGTCAACACCATCAACGAAACCAAAATAAAACTGTACCAGCCGAAAATTCATTTACACTTTGAAACAAAAAACAGGCCTTGGGTACTGGTTTTCCAAAATCACTGGACTAGGAGCCTCTGGACTAAATGAAATGTTCACCAATAAACCCTCCATCGCCAATAAACTCTCCATCGCCAATAAACTCTCCATCGCCAATAAACTTTCCAGGAGCACGTCTCCACAATAAAACGCTGTTTGGGACAGCTCTAAACACATTATTCCGTTGAAACCACCGAGTAATCACTTTATTCAAAACGTTTGTCACTTTACTCCAACATTGCATAAACCTGTTGTATAAAGATGAATCTGTATCAGATAAAGACGGAAACTGGGGACGAGCATCTTTTACGCCCGGACCCATCGTAATTTGAGGTGGCTGCATTGCACAACCCCAGCAATATCTAGGCCAAGTTTTGGGGATATATATTTCAAACCTTCGAAGAATATCTTCTGCGCAAAAGATAGCCAAAAATATCGAATTTGATCAAATTCCGCCGGGGTGTAAACTGGCGAGGTAAGCTGATGTACCTCGCTCTCTTCATTATAACGATCGACGCCATATTCCAATCAAGTGAGTAATTAGTAAGTAGTAATTATTCCGAAATAATCAAATACTTACTACTTATTTTGGGCAAAGTGGTAAAGTTAGCCTTTTGTATATGACAAGTAATTGAGCCATCGTAAGTTGTACGATATACCTCTTAAAGTGATGAAACTCTTTTGCAGAAGAATAAACACTCAAGTGGAAGCACCCATTCTGGTATTATTGACACCGAACAACCAACGCTGGAGCCCTTCTAATGTCTAATACCCTAAGACGTCTTAACGCATAAACTTCTTGCAAGAAACCCCGAAAAATACTCCAATTCACCATCTTTCTTTAAATTGCATATGCAAGATTTGGCCAGCATTTTTGGTATGAGTGCGTCACTCTCCACTGGTTTGATGTGATGAAGAACAGCAAACTTTGGGCCACACCTCGCGAGTGCAGTGTATTGAGACCTTGGTTTCTTATAGAGATTGCATAGCTGGAGTCATTCAAACCCTTCTTGCTCCAAAAAAAACGCTTTGTCTGGAGATGAAAAATCACGAGTACGCAATTCTCCAGTTTCCTCTAGAACGTCCTTCATTGGGTGCTTCTGCGACTCATATGATCCAGAGAAGCTTAGCATAGACGGAAGTTGCCCAAGAGCACCAAAATCGCGCAGCCATTCATATTGTGGGCCCGTCGTTATTTGAAGTGGCTGATTTGCACAAGAAAAAAGCTAGAATGGCCTAATTTTGAGCGTTTTGTACTCCCAAAAGTGGGAGCAAATATATTTCCGCACCAAACAATTAAATAGCCATCGACTTTGATCAATTTTCGCAGGGCTAAAAACTGAGGAGGTAAATGGTGTACCCAGCTCTCAGCTTGGTATTCTCTATAATGATGGACGCCGATTCCTTTGTGCTTCATGACTCAGAAAAATCTTCAGAGTTCTCAAAGAGTAAACCCTTGCTTCACAGTATTCATATGCGAAGTTATCGTAGTACCCGTATATTTACCACATGCATGAAGCCTCCCGATCAATGTTGCATTTACACTATCAGGGTCTTCATTCAAAACACCGGAGCCCGGCACAAGTCTTTTTACACTCCTTATCCCGCTTGGGCTTCTTCTGCTGTAGTAGACAAACCACCAACTTTGGGAAAGCAAATTACCATCCTTGTAACCAAAACAAAGCCTGGTTGTCATTGACCCCATTCAAATGTTCTGGCTTAGCCTATGCCTCATTAAGCCGACCAGTTTTCGTGAACTAATACTATTTTGCGAGGAAAGTTCACGCCACAAAACAGCTATGTTTTTGAGGAGTGCTTATTTTTAATGTAGAGAACCCAAGTCCTGGTACTGTCTACTGTGTTGCGATGTACCTATGCATCGATTCCAATCCGTTAAAGGGAATCAAAAACACCAAGGAGTGTGTCCAGTGTACGGAGCCCGGATCAAACCAATAAAACGTTGCAAAATATAACACGGGGTCTTAATTAGTTTTCACAAAGAATGAAAATCGAGAATGAACGGTAAACCGAATCCCTCAAATTCTTAATGTGACATGGCCCCGTCATGGAGAATCCCTTTATTCCGGAGACCTACCCGATTTCATTCAATCGGTGAATTCATGAACAATTCCGTTTTTGCAGGAGGTGGGTAATTCATCAGCATCCAGAAGATTCCCATAACTCCTTTTTGATAAAAAGGTGCCGGTGTCAGGTTTATGAATGTGATTCAACATTCCAAGCCAATTCTAGTTTGAGGTTTTTGATTCGGTGTTGGGGATCAGAAATCTTCGAGAGAAAGTCCTTTTACGGCATTCTGGAGGTGTATGGGTAAGTCAGGCCGCCTGTTCATGAGCAAATCTCGTATAGTTTCCCAGCCGCGGATGATCTCATTCATTGACAACACCCTGGATGTGCTTGACGTGTTCACTGTTGGAATCACGTGCTTGATGTTGAAGAACACCACAAAGTAAGAAAGTTCTCGGAAAGACAGATGCTCACTGTATGGTATCGAGTAGATGCGATACGTGGTACTATCGACCTTTCCTGTGCGCTTGTTGCCATTCTGCCGTATCACGTGAAGGTGGGAATAGTTTGGTCTTTTGCGAAGAAGAGAGGTGGTCGTGCAGAGTACATCGTTTCCAGAATGGTTTACGTTAACATCTGTCCGAAGCCCAGCCTTTGTAGGGTCTTCCATGGTCGGTTCGGTCACGCTCTGGTATTTTCCCAGGCATTCTCTTTCAAGAATTTCATTATCAAAGTCTTTGATTTCAATCACCTCTTCTCGTTGAGTTTCGCCAAACACCAGTTGTTTCTTTTCCTTGAATTCGTCCTCGTTATCATCTTCATCCTCGCCTTCATCCTCTTCATTCTGGAAAGACCAACCAGTGGGCCGTAGTCCAATGCAACGCTCGAAATGATCATGGTATCCGTTGTGATTGAAGTACTTATGGAGCTCTTGTATGTTACCTGCGATTTTCATCGGCACAAGATGGATCATAGCATCGTGGTGTGAACATTGGACTGGATCATTGGTTAAAACAGAATCAAGGAATTCATCGTGGTAGCTCCGAACAATGATTTCCTTATCGCCCCGGCTGTTCACATTAGAGATGTATATGGGGGAGTTTCCAAGTCGCTTCAGGATTGCAACCGCTAGCTTCTCCTTCCCTATAAGGTAGGTACCCACAAGTATGAGATATTTTTTGTGCTTGGCCTTTCTGCCCAAGGAAAGGAAATCGGTGATTCTAGTCTGGAGCGAAGCACCAAACACCCCCTTGACTATCTCGTCGTTATGCAAGAACTCGTGAATCAAAGTTGCTACGGAATCACACACTTGCTCCTGTTTCGGGAAGTTATATTGCGGAGCCATGTAGGTGGTGTCCAAATACACGCTTTCGAGCTGGTTACGTGCGCCAATGAGAAATTCGTTGAGACTTGGGTGAGTCATGATGCTTTTGTTGACTCTGAAGTCGCCACAGTGAAGAGAAAATGTAGACTTGCCATCCATAGAGATGGCTTCAAAGAGAAAAATCACTGCTCCGGGACAATGGTTGGCATCGATGCACGTGACATAGAGACCCGGGGAGTTTTCCTGGGATTCCTCCCCGCCGTGGAGTAGAGGCTCACAGAAGCTGTGGACCTTGTACCTTAGGTCGTTTTCCATGGGATAAACATGACAAGGATCCACATTGTATCGGATACTTAGGAGTCTTGCTGTGATTGCCGAACAGTAGATGATCTTGCGGTCAATAGTACGTTCACGGCACCAGCGCTTTGTGAGTCCACCATAGTGGTCCGAATGAAAGTGCGAGAGGAAGTATTGGTGTATTTGCTCGTTTGGCTTGTAGCAAAACGCGTCCACCGATATGCGATACAAGGTGGAATCACACACGCGGAATTTCATGATTTTGAGATCGGGGATTTCGGTTTTGCGGGACGACGGAAGAAGTTCCGGTGGTTCGCCGCCAGTTGCGCCAGTTGCGCCGGTTGCGCCAATTGCCTGTCCAGGTTTCAAGCTGGTTGGAGACTGTGTGGTTTCAGCAGCACGTTTTGTTCTCTTGACTTTTGGCTTGGTATTCACATACCTGAGCTTCTCTTTCTGGGGCACGCCAAGCTGGCGTTTTCGTTTCAGAGTCGAGGTTTGGCACGAGGCAGTTTTTGATTCCGGCAGTAGATATAGGTCGGCCGTTAACCTTGGGGCGTTTGTGATGGATCTCGCCTGTTTCATGACGTCTGACCTGGTTGATATTGTTACTTGCCCCATCTCCACGGACGGTTCGCGTTTCGCCCGCTGTAGCCCCGCCAGTTCGGTCAATCCTGCGTTTTCAAGCCTCAGATTTTGCAGCCCGGTCGCCCGAGAAGAGCTGGTTAGCATGTGTCCATCTTCATGGATCGTGGCCATCGAGAGACATTCTTCGACGTGTCTGATACGATTTTCCATCTCAAGCTTATCCATTGCCATCTGGCACACAGGGCATCCTATAGATGAGGGACCAGCATCAGTTTTCTCATCGACATGCACCGAGGATAACTCGGGGTGTGAAGAGCTCTGTTCCAGAAGATTCCTGAGCTCAAATAATGTAGGTTGCCTTTTTCCTCGCGACATGGAATGGGTCATGATCCATTTCGTGTTTGGCACTTATCTGGACATGGCAAAATGACGCAATAGTCCAGGCTGGCAAAGGCGCGCATCTACACCCTACGACGTGTAATTCTTGTAGAATGTGGTGAGAATCTGAGAATGAGAATGCGAATGAGAATGCGAATGAGAATATGACAATATGACAGTATAAGAATATGACAGTATAACGATACAAAAATATGACAATATGACAATATGACAGTATAACCATATGGCAGTATAACGATTCAACAATATGACAGTATAACCATATGGCAGTATAACGATTCAACAATATGACAGTATAACGATAAAACAATATAAGAATATGACAATATGACAGTATAACGATACAAAAATATGACAGTATAACCATACTACAATATGACAGTATAACCATACAACCAAATAAACGTATATGAACACAACAAAACCCCAAGAATCTCGACGTTATACACATTAAGTAATAAGAATATTCAAATAGATTTGAAGGTGCGGTTTGTTCTTTCAGTCCAATCTCTCGTATTCTCAAACGATTATGACACGCAATTCACGATGTAGTGGAAAAAGTTTTGGAGAATATAAGCCAGAAAAAATAGTTGAGGAGTTTGGGCAGAAGTTCCCTAATTCTTCCATTACCATGGATGAAAAAGCTTTCGTACCAGGTTTTGGACATGGCTTCTAACTGATTATCCAAAACAATTCCGACTCTCTTGTGATTCTCCAACTTCGTGTCACGCTACATTTGCAACCACACCTCCGGCTGATCGTGTGCACCCACATAGATATAATCATCCACTGGAACGGTATCGATCACATAGAATACAACAGCATTTTGATCAATGACATTAAAACCATGGTAATTCAGCCCAATGAAGATTATAAACACAAAGGTCGATTTTTTAAGTATTCAATAAACTAATTCAAAGCATAAATGATCATAGCATGAACATCGCATGAACATAGCATGAACATAGCATACATAAGCATAGCATACATAAGCATAGCTTACTTGAACATAGCTTACTTGAACATAGCTTACATGTTCTCTTCCTAACTTTCTTTTCTAACTAAGCAGCTATTACTAGTAATGCAGCTCGAGCTATTGGTTTCTCTTCCGGGAAACTAACCCATAAGTCATAAACTAACCCATAAGTCATAAACTAACCCATAAGCCATAAACCATCTCATTGAGTGCTTACAGACTCTTATTGAGCAAGAACTTCCTTCCAATACTATACTGACAAATCCTTTGGTTCAGAAAAACACCCCCAGAAAGATATATTTCCTATTCGCTCTATTTGAAAATTCAGCGGTAGGCAGCATTCCATTTAACCGGGGAGCTACACAGATTGTGTACAAGCATATAACAGGCATCTTTTGGACTCCCAAAAAGACAGTACGCCCAAAGAAAAAGACTTCCAAATCTCGCAACTTATCGATATGTATGGCTTAAATGATCACACTCGTAGTGCGATGCTCATATGTTTTTTTTTCAATCGAATCATCCAATCAATTTAAGAACTCCATATTGATATTGATATGGCCAATTCGAACACGGAATAGTATTTATTCTTTGATACCTACTAGCGACTCTTTAGAAATTTTAGTCAGTGGTGTTTTGGGGGAGGGGTGTAGCATTTTTCCGGCTTAAGCAATTACCAGGAGAGTCCACAGAAAGGAATCTTATGGTCACTTGATTCTGCCTTGAAATTTGTTTCCCGTAAAATTTTCAAATTTTATCCAAAATTCTTGGAAGCTCTCCTATCTCCGAGAGCAATTTGGTATAGGTAAGGTGCACCAGTAAACTTTCCCCATTATGCCCAAACATTCTTCTCAAGCGATAGCAAAACAGTAAGGTATTTCTGTTGTTTAGCTTCACTGTATACCAAATAGCTCCGGGAGAATGCTCTAGTAGTATAAAGCCTTAGTTGGCACTTTTTCTGTTGCACGTGGAAGATGACAAGCTTAGAAGCAGTCCTCATCAAGACCCTCCGAAACACTAAAAGAATTAGAAACAGTGAAAAGTCCGTTTGGAATTCTTGTGAAAAAGTTTTTTTAAGCAGTTCCCCACCCAGAGCTTCTTAGGTCCAACTAAGAAGCAAATCCGACTTTTTGTTTTGAGGTTTCATAATTTTGGCAACTTTGGTGGACGGCATTCGGTGCTGGTTTGTTTTGTTGTGGGTCTTTGAAGCCATGCTCGTTTCAGGGGCCCTCCAAGGCAAACACCGAAAGTTTGCAACTTGGCGATCTTCCGAGGAAGTTGCACTTATCGCAACCTTGGTATCTGGTCACGAATCACGACTGATTTCAACATTTGTTCTGATACTCTTTCCACCCTTGAAAGTGACTGCAAAAATAGCTTATACGGTATAACTCCGAGACTCAACATCACAACATATTGCTTGTGTTTCTTCCAATACTTGAATCATGTCAAGACAAGTGCCAAAGAGAGGTTCACTGGAACCCACGTCATACTGTGGCTGGGCCTGCTCAGACAAACCTGTCACTATTTCGGTTGCCTTCCGTTACCTTCCGTTACCTTCCGTTACCTTCCGTTACCTTTGGTTGTAATCTTACACCACGGCAATTTTGTCGGCTCTTTTTATCGGGGGAAGTTTGACAGGCGGTAGCAGCAAGATTAGAGTAGTACATGGGACTAAAGCAAGTTACAGAGCCTTCGCTATCTCCCTCGCAAATCATGAACTCAAATTATTAGGTTGTTTTCAAAAGAGGTAGACGTTTTGGGCGTTGGAACCCTTTTTTGTGTTGCGCAATGATCACCAGAATCGTGTTTGGTTGGTGGCAAGTTTAGTGGCAAATATCTTGCACAAAATCAACATCCGATATCGCTTGAAATGCAACTACGACAATAAATATATGTTTCGTCACTAATCAAAACCAGGAGTGCAACACGAACTGTGATGTTCAATGTCATTTATGGTTTAATGTTTGAAAAAAGAAAGGTATAAAAGTGAAGATGTCACAGAAGAACGGTAGCACCAAACAAAGAAACTCACCAGCAGAAATCCTTTATATATATTCTATTTTTTGATGCTATACATAACAGTGGGCTTTCGTTTTCGAAGCAAGGCACACGTGAAACAAATTCGCTGTTGGTGACCTTTTGGTCGGAGGCAAAATAGGAATTCTGTCCATGAAGTAATTTCTTAACAGCAAAGCGAAGGTCAAGGTTTACGTATGCATTTGCCTATCATAAACAAGACTCGGTGTCTTATATATTACAGCCAATGTTGGCTCCATTTTTCAAAGACTTGCAATTGTTTCTAGTATGCTCAAGACTTGCAATTCCAAACCCCTGCCCCTGCCCCATACCCTTGCGAAAATACACGCCCCAGAAACCCACCCTTCAAAAACATTCCACTTTTTTTAGTCATGCTGGGTACCTGTTTCAATCACCAAAGAAAAACCGTCTAAAACGCCAAGCAGAAGTAAAGCACTCCGTTGGTTTTGCCAAATTGCACACCAGGAAAAATCTGCCCCAAACATGCAGCAATCAAACTGATTGCAGTCGAGCTCAGGATTCCGTACACCACCGTGAACACTTAGAGATAAACCTGCCATGCAAACCAGCCAAAACCCCCGTGACCAATCGGGCATGAATCCCAATGATGTTTATAATGTTAAGCAAGAGGTATGATTTCAGCTCAGACCCCCCGGCTGCCAACGCAAACGACGTCAAGTATGGGAGAATAGTCATGTAATTCATTTCAACAAGAAACACCTCAATGGTTAACAATACAAAGGGGTTGGCTAGAAGTGGAGTAAGGTTGGAGAAGCTTTGGTGTAGACGAGCCCACCAGTTCTCTGTGGCTGGTGGAGTTGGGCTTGTTAAATTTGCCGGTTTTGCAATATATACCATGGATTTTTGGGACACTGTAGGTAAGACGTTTTGGTAGAGTGTTTGGGAGTTTGATTAAGGTTCGTTTTTGGTGTTCTGAACCAGTAGCTTGATCAGACTTCGTTTCTTGGTTCTTATCACTAGGAACGGACATTTGTTCCCTCCCTTCTTTCACCAATATATTAGCCACAACCATACACTCAAGAATATTAAATTCCAACACTACAATGGCCCACTTGTATCCGACCAGCTTATACAATCTCTCGGGCATAATCAGATATTCCGATACCGCAATAACGCCACCAATGCAATGGAACAATCCAAGGCCCTATTTTTGAGAAACCAATGCGACTTAGTGCCGAAAAGGGGTACCATCGCCAAGGAGGTTCCCATAGCCGTGACAAGGCCAAACGAAAGCACAAATTGGCACAACTCTCTCATTTCCGCCGTAGTGATGAGCCCTGTAAACGTAAACATAAAAGCCTTGCCTGAAATCAACAATTTCCCTGCACCAAACTTATCAAAACGATCACCAAAGAACGCCCCTCCAGAGTACATTGTGCCTAGATGTAAGGCTAATACCCAAGAGACTTTAGTGGGGTTATATCCTGCCAATTTGTTTCACGTCTGTCGCGCCCATGCCTTTGGGGATACGGAAATCTGCAATCAACCCGAAAAAAGCCCCAATAACTTCTAAGTATGACTGGAACCTGCCTTCAAGAAACCCTTGGGGGTCTGCTTGCAGGGTGTTTATTGCCCAGTCTTCAAAGAGTTTTCCCGGTGTATCAATTGGAATCGCCTTTCGATGCGATAAGTTCTGGCCCGGTCTAAATTCACTTGCGTTGTCTGTTCTTTGGGAGGGAGCTTGCATGCTTTCCACGGTTTTGGAAGTTCCTGAAGATAGAATCAAAGTTGATGTGATGTTTGGTAAAAGATACTATTTGGCTTGTGTAATCCTAATCTCACCTTAAAATTAGGAAAAGTCTGGCAATAAGAAGATGCACATTAAAAGACCCAAGTGGTAAGATATATACTTTTCTCTATAAGATCTAATAAGACTGACCTTTGTGAACTTTTATTTGGCCACTCTTGCAAAAGTATGTGCATTACATAGCCTAATATTCGTGATTAAGCGTGACAGGAATACCTTAAACAGATAATATACCCAGTCGCGTGTGGAGCCAAAATAAGAGACTGATGTAGGTTGGCTTAAGCTTTCGCAACCCAATGTTTGAGTTGATCTTTTGATTTTCTTTCAGTGTGGCTAGTATATTCGTCTTTTCGAATAGTCTTTTAGCCTTTCGCTCGGTGTTGGAGGCTTCGGTGTAGATATGTTCGAGGAACTTTCGTGTATATATGTAAACATGTGCACGGCCAACTACAGCCGTGGACAAGTCTAGATATGATACCTTGCACTAACCAAATTAGTACACAAGGAGTAAGAGTAATTGGTTCTACAGCGTCAAAGGTTTACTGTGATGCATTGTTGGTGGTATAACGGTGACTTTGCAACATACCGCTAAAGTTCCGTACAGTCACGTCATGACATACAACCACGTCATGTCATACAACCACGTCATGACATACAACCACGTCATGTCATACAACTACGTCATGTCATACAACCACGTCATGTCATACAACCACGTCATGTCATACAACCACGTCATGTCATACAACCACGTCATGTCATACAACCACGTCATGTCATAC
>JAJMHT010000056.1:0-40965 GCA_030583145.1 Metschnikowia vanudenii | reverse complement strand
ACGTCATGTCATACAACCACGTCATGTCATACAACCACGTCATGTCATACAACCACGTCATGTCATACAACCACGTCATGTCATACAACCACGTCATGTCATACAACCACGTCATGTCATACAACCACGTCATGTCATACAACCCCGCCATAATAAAGACTAGGGGTAAATTTCAAGGTCGTCCACTACAATCTATGAAGGCTTTGTGGGCAATGGCCACCACTCTAGGATTGTGATTCTTGATACACCTCTACAAAGCCTTGTGGGTGTTTTTTTCAACTTATGATGATTGGTTTGTGAAGCGACGGAATGATGCTCAAATAATGCAGCAAAAATAGCACTGCCCAAAATATCTCTTCTGGCACGATATCTCCTCTGAGGCGATTTTATCCTATCCAATTATTGTTAAAGCTAATCTCTTCGTATTGACTTGTATGCTTTGTGAACAGCAGATCGTTGATTCTAAAAACTAAATGACGAACGGAAAAAAGGGATATTGGATTGAAATACATTGAAAAGATATACTTTTGGAAGAATAATATTACCCTTGGACCGGTTAAAGAACATTCCACAGCTCAAACTATTGAGGCAAGAGGGTTTAGTGTGGTTTCCTCAAAAGCCATGTTTGCATATTGCATTACCATGCAACCCCAAAAGGGCCATGATGGCCATGATATTAATATGTAGTTTATTTGCCACGGATATGTATTGGTAGCTCTAAATCCCAAGAAAGTGGATGTGTTTATATTAATCTTGGCTCAAGTGCCCCCTCTTAGCTCTTCGTCTCTTCGCTGCCTTGTGCAATGGTTTCTCTTTCAAGTTTAGATAGTAAATCCACAAGAAGATGCTTTTTATACAACGGGACCAAGTCATATGATTTTGGTTTGATGTTGATATAGCTTGTTTCAGCTTAGTTTTGAATTTTCTTCGCCTTCAGCTATTGCACATTAGCCAGTTGGGTACAGCGATGTGACAATATTACTGAATACAATACTTTCGTGACACGGCTCTTCCTAAGTAAAGTCTGGGCGTTCAGGAAAAATAGTTTTGAAGAAAATATTCTTCACTAAAGAATAATTAGTTATAGTAGAGGGTTTACTTGGTATACGAGGGGTATACGAGGGGTTTACGAGGGGTTTACGTGATATGGGTAGGGTCTAGGTGATAGGTCAAATGAGCATCTCAGGCCCCGGAAGTTGCAGCCGCACTATATTTTGAGTACAGTTTGCAACCACATCACATTTGCAAACGATCCCTTTCATATCCCAGAAGAAACATAACCAAAGAATTAATGATACTCCATTATTTGGTTCATTGATTGGTCATTTTATGTGAAGTCTGTGCAGCTGGGTTGGCATTTCTGGAGACTGGAAACGGCCACTGTGCCAAACTACGTGCACGGTGCGTCTTGAATCCTTCAATGCGGCAACTGTTCCAGTGTAGAGGTTTTGTCGTGTCCACACCGGCCACGCTCTACGCCATCAATATCAACCCCACAAATTCACCACATATCAACTAAGTGGACGAAGTCTCTAGAAAGTGTAGATTACTTAGACACAGTCCGAAAAGGCTAGAAAAGCTTAGATTAAACCACTCTAAGTATTCAAAAAGAAAAACATGGGCTTGCTCAGTATCATCCGCAAGCAAAAAGCAAAGGACCTCGAGATCCGCGTGTTGGTGCTTGGACTAGATAATTCGGGAAAAACCACCATCATTCGCAAACTCATGGGACAGAGCACCGACACCGTGGCTCCTACTATGGGGTTCCATATTCATACGTTTACATGGGACACGTTTAACATCAACGCGTGGGATATTGGCGGGCAACTGACGCTCCGCAGTTTCTGGGGCAACTACTTCGACAAGCTGGACGTGGTGGTGTGGGTCGTGGACGGCACAAGTCTTGAGCGCCTCGCCGAGCTGTACCGCGAGCTCCGCGAAAAAGTCATCCACCAGGAACAATTGGCCGGCACGTATTTCGTGGTGGTGATCAATAAGTTTGACTTGGTGGTGGTGCCGCAACGAGCGCTGGTGCGCCAGGCCGTGGAAACTGCGCTCAATCTCCACGCAGAAATTTCGCCTGATCGTTATGTTGTAAAGTGTGTGTCCGGGCGAGACGGCGACGGCCTAGGCGAGCTCATGGACTGGATCCTCGCGAAATTTCGCCCCGCGTAGGGGCCGAGAGGGCCCCGAGAGGGCGCCGAGAGGGCCCCGAATGCTGGGCTAAGTGCAAATCTTATTATGAAATTGGTGGATATAAGGTAAAAATTACCCTATCCAAAATCTGATCCACAAAAGCAGATCCGCAAAGTTTTAGAAAGTCCACTTTAAAATTTATACGCAATGAAAGAAGAAAAAACAAGTCAGATAAATTAAAGATCCGTACGCTACAGGAAAGACGCGGTTAAACTTTGGGCCCGATGAATACGCAGTCGGGCGGGATTTAGGACGCGTGCGGCCCTAACTGCGCGGCCCTAACTGCGCGGCAATAAGGTCGTGAGGCTTAAGTCTGTTGCCCGGCATTGCCTCACCTTTAGGCTATTGGCCCAGAGGTATCCAACACATTTACCGCTGGATTCCCCCAAACACTTCGTTCATAGCATCACTTCATTTATAAAAATCATGTGAAACAACACAAATTCTGCCCCACACCATGTCTGCCTCACTTTCTTTCGTTTCATTCTCCTCCTTTTTTCTCGTATCTTATGGTTGTGGTGTCTGCGCATATGGCTCTTGCAGATCTCCCTCCAGTAAGATCAAAGCCCCCCATGATCCGACGGATCACAACCGGATGGCCAAGAAATCCGGCAGCGAAACAAAAACACAGGTGGCCTAAAAAGTAAATCCATCCCAATATCCGGTGGTCAGGTGTGGCTCCTTCTGGATGCTTCCGGTCAATCTACACAAGCACAACGAAACGAACAAGTTCCAGCCATTCACCCACCAACTCCACAACTTATTGTCAACTTCTTTACCCCTTTATCGTATCATCGGTAGCACATGACCCGGTTTCACCCATCAGCCTTGCATAACGGGAAAACCTTCCAAATTCTTGAAGATATTTTTATATGCATCCGCGTTGATATAGACCAACGCTTTCGCGACTGACGCGTATTTTTTTTATTATTTTTAATTTTTTTTATTTTTTTTTTTCTTTGCTTCATCACAAATCATTGTTCATTTTTTCGTGCGCAATTCTCGTTACCCTTCCACTTCGGGCAACCTTCCGCGGTGTCGGTGAGCTTTTTACCGGCGTAACCGCTGAAAAAACCACTTGTGTCCTGCAGGCAATGGTCTCCTGCAGACAACAGGGCGCGACCCTTATCAATTTCCAAATATCGCATTTTTTTTACCTTTCAAAAAACTCTAATGCCACGCAGCTTTGGGCCCACAGATCACCGGTACAGATCACCGCCGGCCCAAAAAAGCCCCCCAGTGATTCAAGGCCATTGCATCAGTGGAACTGCTTTGTTTTGTGTTGATCTGCTTTGCCTTGCCATTTTCCTAAAAGCGGGTCTCCTGAACTTTCAGTTGCCCGGACGGCCTTTTTGAGTCGACCCCGGACCACAAACAGATCCCTGCCCTTTGTTTTCTATTGTTGTTGTCTTGGGCGGCAACCTTATTTCCCAGATTTCCCCCCAATTACCCCCAGGGTAGCCCCGTGGCCGAACGTGTCTCCTGCGGAATCGCGTCGCGTGAAAACGGTTTTTTTTTTTTTTTTTGCTTCTTCGCGCTTTGCCGTTGATACTTTTGGCGCCCGCTCCTGCAATTAATATATACTTCACAGTGCGTACATATCAAAAAAAAGCCGGCGGAGTATTTTATCCTTAACGATTTGCATCGATTGAGTATCGGTTGGTTTTTTTCTGGTTATTTTTTTTTTGGATCGGTTATCGTTTGATTCTTTCTCATAATCAGATTGCTTGTTTTTGCAGCAATTCAACCCTCAGAATCCATCCCCTCATACTTGTTTGGCGCTCTAGTCCATCTCGTTTCTGTCGCATCATAATAATTGCTCTCCACAGGGCCATTGGTTTTTTTTACTGTCCACACCCAAACATATCGGCAGACAAAAAAAAAATAACACTCACACACAGAGGAAAAAGCACACCAACAAAATAGCTCTGTCTTGTTGTTTTCGGTCATTGTTAGTGTCTTTGTTATTGTTATACCCCAGCTTTTGCCCTTCATTCGTTTAAAAGAATCACATCCATTCCTTCAAAAAGATTAACTCCCACTTTCCCCACACTCATTACCCCCCATCTTCCTATCACGATGTCTGCACAAGCTATAATACACAAACTCCATCAAGGTGAAGTCCATCAGCAGGAAAACCTAATTGAGCTTTTGGGTTCCGTCAAGGGCTCGAAAGTCTCAGGTTCCGGTTCAGCGAACCAATTACCGTCTTTGGTCCGCGGTCTATGTACCATCAACCAGAAACTTCTCAATCTGGCCAGTCTGTGTTTGGTGGAGCTTGCAAACAGCGGCCACGACATCGAGCTGTTCAAGCTGTTTGTCAATGACTTCCTCATGTGGTTCGACGTCAACTTTGTTGTGTTTGAAAAACTTCACCTATGTCTCTCCGCGGCTAACCTTGCCGAGGAACCCATCTACCAGAACCCTGTACTTCATTGTACGAATTATGTCGAATTTGCCACAGCTTCCTCGGCCATCTTGCGAAACCCCTTCATCATTGAGAAATTGACTGAGGCAAAGATGCGTGCCGCTGCTCTCATCGACCAAAACCACACCATAGTCAAACAATCTCAGCTCAACGATATCAGTTTCGACCATGTCCAAACGTTTGGTGGCCGCAATGTCTCTTGCTTCTTCACTCTAGACCAGATCGTCAAGCGAACAGAGGATATTCCCATCTTCATGGGCAAAACACGCATTGAGTTAGTATTATTGAATTTGAGCCACCGCCCTCGGCCTTTGTTTGACTCCTTGGCCGTTTTGAGAGTCCCCGCCACTTCCGATAGGCGGTCTGTGGTCTACCCGCCATTCCGGGTCAACGAATTGGTCATGTCGCTTTCCTACAATTGCATAAACTTTTCATCCCTTGCCTTGGATCAGAATTCAGTCCAGAACCGCTTCACTGTTACTGGTAACGAAAAACTTATGAACGAGTGGTTCTATGACCTCAAGGCAATCTTTCCAACCAACGAAAGACTTCTTCTGAGCAATACTGTACAGCTGCTGGGCTTGGGAATTCAAACTTTTCTGGATACAAGTGATGAAGGCTCCCATAAACTGCGTTGTGCTTCTCCAGAATCCTTAAATCTTTTCAAAGATCTGCGCCGCTCACTTGATTCTGGTCACTCTTTTGAGATCATGAGAAAGACTCTCTCTGATAGTGGAATTGAGGCCGACGACAAAGAGAAACAACTACAGGTCGTTGATACCCATGCCGAGCAGGATTCCATTATTGCAGAATACGGGTATCCGGAAGACTTTGATGGCGAACTAGCATCACTCTCTGACAGCATCGAATGTTTTGACTTCGTCAGCACGAAACCCGCGAAAGAAGAAGTGAGATTACGTCAAGACTGCACTGTCTCGGCTGTTTCCGCTTCGGGTGTCTCCGAAACGTCCCCATCCTTGCCCAAAGCACCTGTTTTCATCAACTCAGCTGGATCTGCAATTGATGTAAACAACTTCGGCAAGGCTCATAATCCTTCCTTTGCAACTTTGCCTCACGCCGAGCCTAAACTTACAAAAAAGAAATCGATCCTTGATTTTTTCAGAAAGAAGCCCAAGAACTCGGATAAATCCAAAAAGGAGACTTTGGAAACTCACACCCAACCTGAAAACCAAAAATCGAAAGCACAATTGCAGTCTGAAAAACCAACACTTCCTTCATACAGCAACAAAGTCAACGCGCGCGTCCCCGGTGAAAAGTCATTAATACCCTCCCAAGATGAAAATACGTCAACCAAAACCGAGCCTGAAATTACCAAGCAGTCATTGGACTCTCCTGGTGCTTCCTTGACAAACCCTTCAAGTGCTGTGGCATCCTACCATTCTTCGGACATAATGAACGGGTCGCACTTGGAAAAACAGCCCGTGGCGGCGTCATCTAGGAAAAGACACCCAGATCTCGAAATACAAATTCCCAAAATTAGTGCATTTGATGTCAATCTGAGCCAGCCATCCAGTGCTACCTCAGTATCAAACCGCACATTACCTCTGCCATTTGCCTTGCCTTCGTCTACATCGATGTATTTCTTCAAACCATATTTGAATAGCGCTGGTAGCAACTCTGATGTCAATGACTCCACCATAAGCTTGACGCGCACCCCTGAGGAGAAGCCATACATGATTCCACAAGAGTTCAAAGAGATTGCTAATGCGGATGATACTCTTGATTTCTTCATAACCCCAACTACCGCCAATTCTATCAAGGTCTCCAGATGGAAACACAAATACGGTAAATGGGAATTGTTGACTACCAATGAGAACGTGTTTTTAAAAATAGTCGCCAACTACAATATGTACAAGAGTTGGTTATTAGTATTCAAAGAAGAGTACGATGAAGAATATGGCGAAACCATTGATAAGCCGCTCTTAGTGTTGGATCTTGATGAGAACACGAACGCAAGACAGTCTACGGCTCTCGATGTGGAGATTCACAGTGCTGATACCTTCTCGAGGCAGAAAGACCACATCATTGTGCGCTGCTACAATAGAAACTTGGTGCAAGCCATTACAACCAATCTCAACAATATTTTGGAAGTGATGAACAGCAAGAAATCGCTTACGCAATCCTCTAGCTTCGAGTCAAGCGCCACGCTTTCTTCGTCACTCATGAGCAAACCTAGCACATCGTCCACTCTCACTAGCATATTTACCCAGCTTGAACTGAGGCATACAGCAGCTTCTTCGATTTCCGGCACCATTGATGTCAGCAAAGATATGCCGAATGAAACAAACGGCAAATTATTGTTTGATCGTATGACCATCAAGCTACATAAACAGATGGAATCATATGATCAAATACATAAAGCTTCGTCTTGGAAATCACTTGCTATGTACTCCTTGACCATTCTGCACTCCGTCGACTCTGCACAAGTAGGGTACTACCATTTCGACATGAACATCAACGAAAACGTCAGCGATGATAAGGATGAGGAGTATCTGTGGTATTTCAGGGATGACTTTATCCATGAACACATCGAAAGAATCGGCAAAGCAGCCTTGCTCGTGAAGGTTTCCGAAGATGAGATCTACATGCTCGAATGTAGAGGCAAGAAGGAAATCAAGAGACTCGTGAATCTTTTTTAGAGCATGGGTCATCTTTTAATAGCATTTATACCACTCATATAATAATAGCACATGCATTCATTATTCATTAATCTCGGTGGTTCAAATGATGACAATCGCTCTATTTGGCGGAGATCCTTACGTAGAACTGCTAAAGGATATGTAACATTAGATCGAGAGGTCAGCTGGTGCTTGATGGCATTAGTTGATTGTCTCAACTCTTCATTGAGTAAGCTACGCATTAAAAAATGGTCTAACATATCGTATACTGAAAACATCGGTACATCAACAAAACAAAATGAGTAGTGCTTTCGTCGTTTGTCAATGGATCAAAGCTTTACTGGCAATAAAACATTCTAAGTCATTGGCATATGAAAAATATGGGTTGACTCGCCCAACAGGTAAAGACATGTGCAATATCGAAGATACGCTCTATGAAATCCATAGAAATCACCACATCTTATTGATTTGTGATGGAAGAAAAGACATTTAAGCAGATTACACTAGTAAAGCTCAAAATATCAGAAATTCAGGGTGTTTCAAAACCTTCCTTCAGAGAGTTCATGGGAAAGATTTCATTCTCAAACCTGTGACGGATCAGGAAAAGAACCCAGTTGTTTTGTACCACAAAGGCGGAGCGTGACAATATCAGTGACATTTCGCTACCAGTTCACCTTTTGATCATAATTTTGATGAAATTGACGTAGAACGGGGGCATTTGAGTGAGGTTGATGAGAAGCAGGACATCATTTGGTCCAACCGATAATGAACAAGTGTTTACGGGAAGATGGGTTTTTGGGTGATACTGAATACGAAGAAAAAGGGTTGCCAATGGATGAGACCACGCACCCGCAACAATGGTTAGTGTGCTTCATAGAATCATGAATTATTTAAACAGATACTAAGATAATTTTGCATAAAAGGTGTGGTGTGGGCCGTGATCACAGTCTATAGTTATACCATATACCCATACACCCGTGCACCCGGTTACGTCCTCAGTTTGGAGCCCAAGGAAAATTGATCGAAATTGATGGATTTTTAGTATTTTGTGGCGGATTTATATTTACTCCTACTTCGGTGTGTCAGAAGCCGAGAGTTGGGACATTCTTTGGGGCTGTGCAGTGCAGCCACTTGTAATTCGGATGATACCACAACATTAATGAATGCGCAATATGAGTACTCCGCCGCAATTTCCGTCTTGATCCTAGACAGATCAAGATTTACAACGATATTGTCTCCATTATTGTTGATATCCTCCACTAAACAAATAGAATTGAATTAACTCTTTTCAAGAGAAGCTTTAAAGTTGAATCTTCTTGATGAACACGACAATGTACTGGTGAAACTTAACCAGGGTATACCGTAGAACATCAAAAGAAAAAGAAAAAGAAAAAAAAAAAGCAATCTTGTAAGTTCAACAAGCATGGCACTAAGCCCAGAAGATTCTTTTCCAAGTGTTCCCAAGCATACAATGCCGCAAAGGAATAAGAATTTTAGGGTGTGAAATCTTAGGGTGTGAAATCTTAGGGTGTTCAATCTTAAGAACTATTACTATAACCCCATTATATAGAGTAAATACTCACATTGTGGAGCTCTTGATAATTCGATAGTTTCAGTCGGGATTCTTATAGTGAGGGATATTCAGGGTGACAATCTTGCAATTGCTCATTACCCTGTTGGTGACTGATCTCCTTATTGGTACCATGAACACATTCAACCATTAGTATCCATTTCGTATCATCACCAATTACGTTTCATATACTTAAGCTGCCTCTTTTTTGTACGAGTTTTAAAGGTAGAACAGAGACGATTTTATAGAGAATTTCCTAAAAGGTTTCAGTAGGAAGTTGAATTGTTCAATAAAGTGTTTAAAACGTTCAATAAATCGTTCAAAACGTTCAATAAATCGTTCAATAAAGTGTTCAAAACGTTCAATAAAGTGTTCAAAACGTTCAATAAAGTGTTCAAAACGTTCAATAAAGTGTTCAAAATGTTCAATAAATCGTTCAAAATGTTCAATAAAACGTTCAAAACGTTCAAGAAATTTTTCCCGTGGCCTAAGTGCGCATTCCCATGCAACCGCTTTTTGCACCCACGTCTACCCAGTAATAAGATTTGCACCCACACAGAAAACTTCTAAGCACAGAAAAAAAACACACACACTGTAAAAAATGAAAGTTGTTCTCTTCTTTGGTGTGCTTGGCTTCTTGACACTTGCCCACGCGGCGTTCCGGATCGAGCCCGCCCACGAGATCCAAATTATAGGCAATAAGTTCTTCAACTCGTCCAGTGGAAACCAGTTTTTCATTCGGGGCGTGGCATACCAACGGTCAAGAAAGCCCAACGAAGTTTACGATGCCGAGACGGAAACTGCATACGTAGACTCTTTGGCCAACCCATCGTTGTGTTTAAAGGACTTGGAGTTCTTGAAAGAACTAGGCATCAACACTGTACGGGTATACCAAGTGGATCCCAACAAGAACCATGACGTTTGTATGAACGCATTTTCCAGCCACGGCATCTACGTGCTTGTGGACTTGTCTGAGCCGCAGAAGTCCATCACCCAGGCTTTGCCTTCTTGGGACGTGGATCTCTTCAAGCGGTATACTGATGTGGTCGATAGCATGCATGGGTTCACCAACCTTTTAGGATTCATTGCAGGCAACGAGGTGTTGAACAAGGTGGAAAACTCCGACGCGGCGGCTTTTGTCAAGGCGTCGGTCCGCGACGTCAAAGACTACATTCGCAAGAAGAAGTACCGCCACATTCCTGTGGGTTATGCTAGTGCCGACGATACTCTCACGCGTTTGGATAGTGCCAATTTCTTCGTGTGCAGCGACAACAACACTGAGTCGGCCGTGGTGGACTTCTATGCTTTGAACATGTTTGAGTGGTGTGGGTACTCCACTTACGCCACTTCTGGCTATAAGGAGCGTACCATTGAGTTCAGCCAGCTGCCTGTGCCGGTATTTTTCAGCGAGTATGGGTGCAATGCCGTGCGGCCACGGCCCTTCACGGAAATCGACCTGATCTACGGGCCCACCATGTCGCAGGTGTGGTCCGGTGCTGTTTTGTATGAGTTTTTTCAGAACGAAAACCGCTTTGGCCTAGTAGATGAGAACTCCGTGGGCCACATCATCAAACTCGAAGACTACAACATCGTAAAATTGCGTTTAGTCGAGAGTGTTCCCCGGAGCATCAACCGAGACGCATTGCCTGGCGCCTACCTGTTTGACTTGAAATGTCCTGCCATCTCCCCGTCCTGGAATCTGCTGCACATTCTTCCGCCAACGCCCGACGATGGTACTTGCGATTGTCTCCAGGCATCTTTATCTTGTGTGGTTGCCCCATATGCACGGGTAAACATGCAAGAGCTTATAGATGAAGTTTGTTCCAAGACAGATTGTCGGGAAATCAAGGCCGACGGCTCAAGGGGTATCTATGGCAAGTACTCCGCGTGTAGTCCCATGACACGTGCCTCATACGCGTTGAACAAGTATTTCAACGATCATCAAAAGAAACCCAACTCCTGTGACTTCGGCAAGAGAGCTGCGTTGACCACATCTTTTGGTGCTTTGAGTTTCCGCAAAACTCACACCACTGATGGACGCACGTGTGAGCAAATTTTGGCGGCATCTTTTGAAGATGACGTGGAAGCTTGGTCCGACGAAATTGTCCTGGAACTGTTCTTGGGGCCCGAAGAAGGTATTCTGACCAGTGCAGAGTATTTGAAAAGTGCTGCACAGAAGCCAGCCAACTGGGGTTTGTTAGTGGTATCCCTTTTCGTTATCTCGTTTATGTACTTAGCTACATGAAGCTTTGATCATTTCACTTGGGAGGAAGCAGGCGATATGATACAGGTGTTGTCTAAGATGATAATACTTGGCAAGTCTGGGGACGAGAGTAAGGTATTAAGCTGAAGCTGTACTGAGAGACCCATGCATCGTGTTTCCTTTTCCCTGGATGAAGAGAAGTTTTTAGACTCGGATATTCTTCCCATAGAATTTTCGTTTAGTTAAAAAGATATGATAGATTCGGGTATTAGAGAGAGTCCGGTAGTAAAGATGTTTAATACTTGTCTATCTTTATTTTCAGATGCTGAAGCTTTGGTTCGACTTGTAAGGACGGCTAAACCAAAATTTAACTATGGACTTCTCTAAAGAATCTTCCCCAAATTTCACATCTTTTAAACACTCGTTATCAGTAAGAAGACGGATATTTCTTAGTGTACACGGATGAGTGGGGATGTTCTTCAATAGGATTATTGGGGTTATTCTTAGTGATACAAATGAAGATATCCAAGTCGTCAGTGCTTTGAAATTAGTAAGTAATTTGCATTATGAGCTATCTTTAATAAGCAACGCAATGTGCAATAGTTTCGTAAGATCATCAACGTGTAAGATCCTCAGCGTGTAAGATCCTCATTTTTGTATAAATAAGTTGGTCCCTTTTTTGAAATTGGAACCTACCAGATACTTTTGTCCCCTATTCAGTAGCCCTTGAAATTTAGCAATTTCATTTCCAGCTTGTGATAATCGTCAGAATTCCTGTCGTGCCGTAAACACTGAGAGTTTTTAAGCTCGGTGATATATAAATAAGGTGTCTGTTTTCGTTACTCGTTTATGAACAATACTAAGTGAACCAATATGGAAATACAGAGTTGTTGGTGAATATATACGTGTTTTAATGTGTATGGATGTGCGTGGATGTATGTGGAATGTGTGTGGAATGTGATGTGAGCTTGATAATGAGCCCACTAGTCCTTCTTGGGGCCCCAGTTGAGTCCGAGAAATCCAGAGCCAGAGAAGACGCCTGTCTTCGGAACATAGTTTTTCGACGAGAACTTTGGTTCAACAATATAGATGCGTTTCTTCGAAGGCAATTCCAATGCAACGTAGGCAAATTCACTCGACCAGAAAGAAGTGTCGATCTGTTCCAAGAAAACACTTCCGTGCTTGCCTGCGTCGGACTCCACATGGAAGCGCATGGCCAAGTGATCCTTTCCATCCTTGCCCTTTTGACGTACACTTTGAACCGGTCTGTTTCTGACCCACTTGTCGCCTGCAACTTCACCATATGCCTTCAAACGGTCACCGGGTTGGAAGCCAAGGGCTTCTTGTGCAAGGGCATTTTGCTCCACCAATTTCACAGCCTTATTGAACGTCTTGGTATCTCCCGAAGGCAAAAACAATTCCGAAAGAATCAAGTATACAACAAGTCCACAGAACCCAACACCAGCGACTACCAAAAGCAACGACGCAGAAAAGGTGGTAAACCCGGTGATTTTATGCAAAAGAGCCCGGCCCTTGACGTCCTTATCTGGACCAGGGGGAGGAGCGGTTTTCGTGGAATACTGACGTGTGGTTCCAGCCTGGTTGGTGGTCGACAATGGACCTATGAGAGTCCGCAATTGGGTCCGGGCATGGGCCCGCAATTGGGTCCGGGCATGGGCCCGCAATTGAGTCCGAGCATGGGTCCGGGGCTGAGCCTCGGCCCATGATAGGTGAGAAAAGGCCCTGAAAGTGCCAGGGACGATAAGTCTGCTGGAGAGTGGCAAGCCCGTAGTTCTTGTAATAGAAAGCTGGTTTGCTATTTTAATGCCTAGCATGTTGATGGGAAAATCGTTGGTCCGAAACTTTGGTCCGTGCAAACTTCAGTGATCACTGGATGCGGACTTTGAAAGAGTGCGGTAAATTTTTATCGTGCGCACTCTCGAGGAGACCCAGGCCAGTAGGATCAGCACATTTGCGACCATGAGGCAAGATGCAAATTGGATTTCACCGAAAATCTTGGGAGAAAAATCAAGGCTTTTTTAAGGATTATTCAGCTTTTTTTTTTTTTTTGAGAAAATTTCATGTTTTGGAGTTAAGTCGAGACTAAAGTCTAGGGGAACACTAAGATGGGTGTGTTAGAGTTCATAACTTCCTCGGTGAGCACTAGTAAATATAAGTAAAAGCTTAAATTTTTGTATGAAAATAAAGACAGATTATCCTGGCCATTGGAACTATTTGAGATTTTCACCCCCTTCTAGCTTTCAATTTCTTTGTTTTATTTTTTTTTGTATTTTGTATTTTGTATTTTAAAGAATAAAAGTTTGGAAAAGGTTGGATTTTTTTTGGACGATTTGCAAAAATACTTAAAACTTTTCCCCCAGCTTCCAAAACACATAATAAAACAAAAGGCTTAGAAAAGAAGTTACAAAGTAATAAAACAAAATTTAATTTTGGATGTGGATTTAAGTTATTCGTTACTGTGAAGTGGCGATCCATTCATGTCTATTCAATGCCGGTCTTAATGGTGTATGAGAAGAACTATTATATACTGTGAACATGTGCAAATAGCTCCATTCAAAAACTCAAGACCATCTTATAAATAATTTGAATGCTATTTTTATGGCCTGGCTCTGGCATTAATATGGGTTGATGTTGCAGGCGTCGGTTCTGCAATTATCTTATTGGTATTGGATTAAAAGACTACAGGGATGTCTACAGGCACTTTTCAAAGCGTGAGGCAGATATAAGCTCCTGTGGTGTATTCTGAGCATTTAATCGGGGGACTAGTCCTTTTGAATTGCAAAGTTTAGGCTTTCTTTCAATGAAGTTAAATTAATTGATCCTAAAAAAGTCTGTTTATTCAGAAGGGACAACCCCAACATCTCCTTTCTGGCCCTTACAATTGTCCCTTCCATATGACAAGGTCAAACCTCTTTTGAAGACCCAAATCTTTTCAAATGCCCTCGTGTTTAGCAGCTAATGTTTTTACCCAGAGACTTCGAGTCACATAGTATGGCTCTTTGCCTTTCTAGGAATTTCTTGCATTCACAGTGATTATTAGAAGACACAATTTCTTTCTTATTTGATCTTACTCAATGTCTTAGAGTCAAGCCTCTGCAAAGGGCCAAGCCTCTGCTGAGTTTTATTAAGCTCAAATTTTACAGCAACGTTTACATCTTCCATTTTTATTTATGAGAGTAATTCAGGTCTTAAGTGAAAAATTAACTCTTCGTTTATGTAAATAAAAATTTAGTTAAAAACAATCTAAACATGACAAAGATAAAAACTATAGACACAACCCGGAGGCAAACAATATAGGGACAAACAATTCGGAATCAAACAATATGGGACAAACAATATGGGACAAACAATATGGGACAAACAATATGGGACAAACAATATGGGACAAACAATATGGGAAAAACAATACAGAGAAAAACAAAAGTACAGTTACCTCGAAAACTTGTTCAAAACATTCCCAGGTGGATGGGTTTTGATGCTAAAACCACTCTTTGGAAGTTACCCCAAATTGCAACTTGCTTTTCTTTCAAGTCCATCAATACAGAAGAGCAATGCAATAAAACAGTGTTCGAATTGTCTAGGAAAGTTTCATTGTTTTGCAAAAATGAACTTGTTTTGTGAAGCAATTGTCGAACAGCATCTCAACTAATAAATCATGATAATTGAATGACTCTTCCCTGGTTGTGAAAGGCCACTGCTATTGTGCTACGTAAGCTGTTGAAGTCACCCACGACTTTCGGAGTGTCGGTGAAACCTTCAGGAGAGAAACCCAAGGGTATTTTTTCTTTTAAGTCTTAAGGGTTTAAAGCCAATAAGTCGACAAGAGACGGAATACCATGCGTCGTCTTTTCAACGCCCATTTTGATATTAAAATAGATTTTTTTTGAAAGAAAGTCAAATTAGATTATTAACGGAAAAACTAAAAAGAAAAAGAAAATCATCTGCAAAGAAAAACACCTGCAAAGAAAAACACCTGCAAAGAAAAACACCTGCAAAGAAAAACGCCTGCTTCATCAAATGATTCCAGCACCACGGTTTTTTTTAGGGAGATAATTATCTCTCCCACGGCCCGAACGGCGTCTAAATTTCTTACTGGGGAGCCCACCGGGTCCTTTGGCTTTTTTATGTGAGCCCGAGTCTCTTCCCTGTGAGGGCGGTTCCTTCGTACCACCATCAAAATTAGCAATACCCCCTAGTGCCAAACTTCCTATCACTCCACCAACAACCGATGCAAGAAGCCCGCCTCCTAACATTGATCCTACCACAAATGAGGCACCAGTGCTTATGGTATTTGAGAGAACGAGCTCAGTTACTTTATTAACAAGAGTTTGGTTCATTTTTTGGCTTGTTTTTGGTTTTTGATTTCGGTCTTAAACCAGGATATGGGTGAGAATATATAAAGAGAATTGTCCAAGGTCCCCTTTTGGAAATCAACCAACAAAGGGGTCTTTGGAATATTCCCGTAGCTCCGGTTGGGACTTTCTTTTAATGCTCATTTTCAGCGCCAGTTCCCAAAAGATCACCTTGGAAATGGTGGCATTGTCTCTGGAATTTCTTGTTATTGTGTTAGCTTTGGTTCCACGAGAGCCACAACGTAGGCCCGGGCAATCAAGATTTTCTGATTTTTCGATAACAATGGCTAGCTTATATTTCCAGTGTACTTCTGCTTGTATTAATAATCTCATCAGGGAAGTTTCTACGGTGCTTTCTCGACGGTCTATTTTGTAGTGGAAGATTTGTGTTTGGATTAAGCATTTCTATTATTCTGAACAATCTCAGTGGCTGCTCACCGACAATTACCGCCACTTTCCAGTTCATTCAAGGTAGTCCTCCGGGGGCCACTAGGTTGTATTTCTTGAGATATGACCCTCGGTGAATGAATATTCCTAAAACATGTACTGACGTGAACTAGGGGCGAGCCCTTTGTATTTTTAGCTAACCCAAACCAACTGAATCTTCTCCATCCAATTGATTAAAGCCAATGTCAAAAAGAAATTGAATCTTTGAAACTTTACTAGCCACCTTATTCATTCTCTTTCACACTCGTATATCTAGACTGCTAAGGGGTGTCTCTCATATCGCTACTCGCGATACTACTATGAGTGTATTGTTATTGGATTTGAAGACCAAGGACAACCCTTCCATCTACTCTATTCAGGAAGCTTCTAAAAACGTAAACAAGGGTCAAGCCAGGTTGCTGAGCATTATTAACACGTTCAGGGTTAAGGAATGCGCCTCTATACACTCGTATGAAGTAGTCATGAATGCTCTACACAACATAGTCTCAGATCAAATTAAGTATTAGGTGGATATCTACTCTGTGGAAGATATTATACAGAGGAACTTCCACTCTTCCAGTATCCATGAGGTTCAAATCTATCTCTGAATTAGCTATTGACTCAGGTATACTTGCTTGTGGAAATGTTTAGAGTGATCATCCCCAATTCTTCTTTTATTGGCACAAGAATATGTTGGAGGTTATGAATTAGTCCAAAGATGGTTTCACTAACTTTGTACCATTATTCTTAATTTTTTTTTTTGATGGAGAAAAGTTGGGGTACCCACGAAAACACTCGGAAACTTTGCTTTTGGGGCACGTTTTGGCAAGCACCTTGGTATAATTGTGTGTCGTAGAGCAGATCCCCCCGTAGTAGATATCCTTAGAAGAACCCTTGACTATACAAAAGAGTTACTCCCTACCCTATCCCATTGGAAGTCACAGCCGACATCAAGTTATCCGTTTATTGGTGTCATGTGAACATAGTGCCTATAGATATCTATTTAGGTGGTTTTGAAGTCAACTGGGATCCAAGTTCAGATATTTGATTCAGAAATTCTATCCTTTTTGCTTCTCCTGGCTTTGAAAGCTTCGCCAGTTCAAACGATGAAAGGGTACCCGGCTCTTGTTTCATTTGCTGAGAATGCGAAAGGCACTGGAATCCGTGTTTCGTAGTGCGCTTGGGGTTAGTGAATTGGAATTTTGATGGGTCAACCTGCTATTCTCACTCAAAGTTTTTGATTTTAACAGCTCATTAAGTCTCAAGATAGTGGGTGGCTCTAGTAAAGCTCTGACTTTCTACTTGTTTCCATTCCTGCGGTGGTACGCTCATTTTTCATGAAACAGCCACCCAGATGTTTAAAAAAATACCATTGATTTGAAAGAAAATAAACCCAATAGAGGGGCTTGAATAGAAACAGGGAAATACAACTATATTGAGTAGAATCTTGCACTGTTATTGCGTGTAATCTTGCTCATTCGGTGAACCCACTAGACCCGCAGATATTTAGTACTCATCTTTTTTCTTCAGCCAAGGCTTTAGAAGTACGAAATTGAAGTTGAAAAGTGACCAGCACTTCCCAAATACAAAAATATTCTTTCAAAAAAAAAAAAAAGAATATATAGAAAAAACCTGTAACAAGTTCACAACTTCGGATCAGATGTATGACGATTGGTGTGACCCAAGAATCACACCCAAGGTCTCCCATTGGGAGTGATCCGTCATGAAGACCTCTGCCCATTCCCAAATCATTGCCTTTAATTTAAAAGAATAATTGTTTCATCGGGACATCCGAGTCGTCCGCCCATGTACTGTCGCGAACGATAGGGGGGCGAGAACTGCAGTATAACCAACTGGTGGGATACATGAATTGAATACATTCACTTGACACGATTGAATTCCATGGATTTGTCTTTCAGAATGAGCCAGTGGCTCCCTCAGACACGATTGATCCATAAATTAAAGTGGATTCTCTTTCTATAGGCATTTTCGGTGACTTTTTGAGGAAAAACAACCAGGTACTACCCCTTCACTTTCTTCCTATTGTGTCAAACCTTGTGCTGATCACTCAACTTCAAGGCTCGCGTGGCCTAATTGGTTAAGGTACTGTCCTCCGGAGACAGTGATTGCGGGTTCGAGTCCCGCCGTGGGCTTGAAGCATTATTTTTTTCGAAGAACCCACTCCATATAAACTTACTTGAGGACTTCCTTTTTTTTTTTTCCTTCATTCTAAAAGGTTTTGGCAAACTTCCAATTCTACGCCACACATTTATTCTATCCATTACTAAAGCTAAATATACCGTTATATCTCTTGCAGCGCAAAGCAATTTCTCTACAAGCGCGCACTGGTGTAAGGATTTGTTTTGCGGGTCATTTAGGGCTTGTGCCCTCACGCACTCGAAAACGCCCACTACTGTACTGCACAGCACCCCACGGGAAAATTTTCGGTTACCCTCATTCCATCAGACATTTTCCAAACCTAGTCTATTCTATTCCCATCACCTGCAAACAAAAATGGCCAAGATCAGTCAAGGTATGTGTCACCACTGGAGTGATAGAACCGCTCAAATGAAGCAATCTCGATCCATGAAGCCGTGAAGCCGTGAATACTGAAGTCCCCATATGAAAAGATATATTTTTGATGGAATTCTTGGAAATATGGAACTTATCGGGGTTTTTTTAAAGGATCAGGACGAAGTCTCCATGTTATCAATATTATCCATGTTATTCATATTTCCCAAGTACCGCGAGAAAGCCATCTTTTCCAGTTGGATCATCCCGACCCACCAAGCATCCCACCAGAAACATGCTGTTTACAAAACATTGGCTGAAGATGTTTCCATCAATATCCATAGATGGGACGAAAAGAGATGATTATTGAATATAATGTCGATACTTGCAGAAAAGCTAAAACAAACTCACAAACAATAGTATCAATTTCCCACTGCCTTTTCCGTTTGAGGCCCAATGGCCCAATGCTTACCTAATGCTTCCTACCAATGCTTCCAGCTAATGCTTCGCGCTTCAGACACTTTTTCCTTCATCAAACCTGTTATACTAACATCCAGACGTTTCTTCTTCTCGTTCTAAGTCTAGAAAGGCTCACTTCACCTCCTCTTCTGCTCAAAGAAGAGTGTTGATGTCTGCTCCTTTGTCCAAGGAGTTGAGAAAGCAATACAACATCAAGTCCATTCCTATCAGAAAGGAGGACGAGGTCACCGTTGTCAGAGGCTCCAAGAAGGGTTCTGAGGGTAAGATCTCCACCGTGTACAGATTGAAGTTCTCTGTTCAAATCGAGAAATTGCAATTCGAGAAGTCTTCCGGTGCTTCTATCCCAATCAACATCCACCCATCCAAGGTTGTCATCACCAAGTTGTACTTGGACGACAAGAGAAAGGCTTTGATCGAGAGAAAGGGTGGTAAGTTGGAGTAAATGCGCTCTGTGTAAGTTAATCGTCGAATAATACATATCTGTAACGAGTTTCATTGTAGGAGAAGATGTTGTCTGTGTTAAATGACTGGAGAGAGGTTTCATACGGTTTGTTCAATTTGGATTTTTGCAGTTGGACTGGATGCAAAAAGCATTTCGGGTGTAATCAAGACGGATATAATAGACAACAAATACGAAACAAATAAGAAACAACACGAATCTAATAATTGATAGTGGAAACAATTTAAACCTTTTTTATTACTCCTTGATTCTTAAACTCCTTGGTCGAAAGCTTCGAACCCTGCCGGTACTGTCATGCGTGGATGGACATTAGTAGAGTCACGTGCTTTGCTAATGCTCACATGTGAAGGAATGTTCGGGCTAAAGGTGTCCAGAATACTCCCATTGGCTTGACTGTCTAATTTGGAAATAGCCTATTATTGCTTTTGTAGGAAACCCCAGATGTCTTGACGTCGATTTGCTCAGTGAAAAGTAGCGATAACATGCTCACAAGAACATGCTAACAAGAACATGCTCACGAGAACATGCTAATGACAATTCCAAGAGTTTACTAGTGAAAATCAAAAAATCTTAGCTAAATGAAATTCGTGAGGTGTTTCGAAGTTTTCACTCATAAACATTTCAAAAGTGGCCAATTCGTCACCACTAGGCCCTCGCCTCTTTTGGCCGAATGGCCCTAGTTGATAAAAAGCAGTCGATCGCGAAATGTACCAAATAATATTTTGAAGTGTATTTTAGATATGTTAGGTAAAAATTAGATTGCAAGCCACATGTTATTAGGCTCGCAAAAAATGTAAATGGAATTAAACAAAATATCCAAATCCATGGATTCGATAGTTGTGAAGAACGACGCTAAGCTTGAAGTCTTCGGCCATCACTACAAGCGAAACCTGGCGTGTTCAAATGGGATGTAGAGGCTGAACTCAGGCTTGGCCAACACTTGCATGTGTTTCATCTGGTGAGTAACATAGACCCTTATAATCAAAACAGACTCGATCTAAGTAAGATCGAATTTTTGACGTTTCTTTACGAGAAAGGTTTACTCGGGGACGCAGTAAATATCCTTGCTAATTCTTGGCTTGACCTGCAACTTGAAGGAGAAATGATCAAGACGGTGGCTTCTGATTACAGTTGGGCCCCAGGATTGTGCACGATTTGCGTCTTTTTATGTTGTGCGGGGACAAGACGGGGAAGGAATCCTTTTTGGAAAGTTACTTTGGGTGTGTATTAATCGTTTTAGTTGCTATAAGGATATATTGATCATTTTTTTTGAAGGTCACTTATGTTTTAACCGCTTCAGACACCATAAAGACAAACTTATCTTTTTAAGAAGGACACCTAACATCCCTATCAATCCTTCTAAAAGTCACATCAACCTTATATCAATTTTTTCGTGTTCTTCTCGACTTAGGCCCGGAGGAGAAGTTCACTCCAAAGAGGTCAACGCATGCAAGTCCCGCATCTTTCTTAGGAAAATCCCGTTTATTAGGGTAATGGTTAATTCGAGGACGAAGCATCATTTACATACGCATCCTTGGGTTGGGACTAAGAACGTTTGCAAATGAGAAAGTCACAGTTCGACACAATAACCTAAATTATAGTTGTACGAGAAGAGGCGCAGTGGGACCGTGGGACCGTTCGACACTTGAACTTTAGTGAGCTTATGGACGCAGCTTCCAAAAACAAAGGTCGTAAAGTTTCCACCAGTTCCATATCACTGCCACTTGAAGGAGTATTGCCAAAACTCACTACAAGTATTCTTCAGTTAAAGAGTCATTCAATATAGTCGAAGCAGGAACTTGCATTCGCTTACCCTTGCAGCCACTGCCATATAGCCCAGTTAGCTTCCCGTAATAAATGAAAAGCTAACTACGGTAAAAGATGAAGAATCGTGTGTAGAGAAACTCATGGCGAGCTGATATGTGAATAGCGTCGAAATTAGAGTACAGAGCAGTCGTTGGTTTTTGGGGGCTTTTTCGTCGGCTTTTCTTTTTAGCCATACTTTTTTATGGAATGAACAAAAAGGACCAAATCAAATCTCTTGTTGCCCAACCCAAGTGCATCTTTAGCCATTGTATTCATTTGCTTGAGATGATCCACGACAATTCATTTTACAGTGGTGCACCGGCAAAATACCCACAAGCTCCAGCTTTTTACAAACACAAGGGTCGGGAGTTTTTGGTTTGTGGTGGTGAACATTTTCCGTGCTCCTACCTCGGAATGGCTAATTATCCAAAATTTCCCATATCCCACTCTGAATCCAAAATTTCCCAACTCAAAAAACGCTCTCTCGCCTTTCCTTCACCTCATAGAAAGCAACCGCCGCGCCTGCACGCACCGCACGCTTGCGACTGGGGTACGCTCGCAGCGAAACCTCGCCTCTGCCCAGATCTGCCAAGCTTAAGGTGCCCATCAAGCACCCCATTCTTTCCCCTTTTTTCCCCCACATTTCTTGGTCCCCGATTTCTTTGAACCACGAAACCCACGTATAATGTCTGCAATAGACTCCGACCAGGAAACGGAGCACGATATCTTTGCCGTATCCGAACACTTGCTGCGCAACATGTCGCTCGGTCGCCGCACCAAAAAACGATGGTCTTTCCATAGTAACACGAAGCCGGACTTGGTCGGCCGTCCCTCCAACTTCAATCGGCGCCGTCGTCTAAGCGACGTCACAGGAATTGACGGCGTGCACAAGGAGATCGACCCCTACCATATTTCTCCCGCACAGCTATACTCGACGGAGTCTGGGCGGTTATTCCACGCGGGGAAAATCTGCATTGCGTTGGCTGGGTTACCCGGAAGAGGTAAGACCCACTTGTCCGTATCACTCACACGCTATTTGCGTTGGCTCGGTGTCAAGACCCACAGTTTCCACCTTTGTGACTACCGGCGTGCCACAAACCCCACCGAGGACTTAGACTATGCCTTATTTGTGGCACCAACTATAGACCTGGCCAAGGACCTGGACCTGTGTTCGCAGCTGTTCGAGAACAAGACCGTTGACGAGTGCTTGAATGATATCCTCAATTTTTTCGAGAATGACAAGGGTCAGGTGGCCATCTATGATGCGGTCAACGCGCTACCCGAGTATCGCACCCAGTTGGCTGAGCGGTTCAAACTTGACGGTATCCAGTGCATTTTCATCGAGTCAACCGTCACCGACGACTCGCTCTTGATGAAGAACATCGAGACTGCTGCTCGCTCGTCCCCCGACTATGAGAACTGGGACTATGCAGAAGCCTATGAGGATTACCGTAAGCGTATCAGCATGTTGACCCCTTATTATAAGGAAATGAATGCTTCCGGTGAAGATGCCGCATTATCATTCATCAAGATCATCAACTTTGGCCAGCGAATCGAGTTGAACAACTCCAACTATGGCTATTTGATCAACAAAGTGGTGTTCTTCCTCATGAACTCACGCATTAAGCTGGGTTCCATCTACTTTGCTCAATGCTACAAAAAGGATTGGGACTACTCCAAAGACCCACCCTTGGATGAAGCCGGAATTCAGTACTCTAAAGATCTCACCGGCACTGTACTCAAGCTCCTCGAGGCAAAGGGCCGCAAGTTCAAGCCCAAAAAGACCGCAGTCACCACCGCTAGCGCAAACGCTGACTCGGCCCCGGGCACCATTAAACGCACTTTATCCACCGATCAAAAGCACCCACCCACGGGTGCAGATGGCGTGGATGAAGACTCCTTTGTTGTGTGGACGTCGGTTAAACGCCGGACTATCGAGACGACAAAGTACTTCAGTGATGCCGGCGTGAAAATTAGACATCGGATCCAGTTGTCGCAGAAGAACCCTGGCGTGGTGGCGGGAATGTCTGATGACGAAATCAAGGAAAAATATCCGTCAGAGTTTGAGCTGTACCTCAAGGACTCCTATCACCATCGGTTCTCGCGTGCTGAGCTGTACCATGATTTGGCCATCAAGATCGAGCCTTTGATTCTTGAGATGGAACGCATGAGTGGCGATATCTTGATTATTGCAGACGAAACCGTTTTGCGCGTGTTGCACGGCTATCTCATGGCATTCTCGTGCTACGATATCCCGTGGTTAGACTTCTCGACAGACGACATCATCGAGGTCAAGTTTAATGCGTACTCGAACACAGCACGCAGAATCCCAATCGAGAAATTCTCTGGTAACTGAATTCTTGCATGATTTTTCTGTTTCTGGTTTTCTACATGGCTTCTGGTGGCTTAAATGGGTAATATAGCTTCTGTCGCTAATGTAATCATTTTAACGCGCATGCGGGGCCTTGCGGCATCAGCAACGATGCGACGCAGTTCCGCATTCAACCCAAGAGCGCACTACTCAGTGTCCAGACAGGAATCGGCCCATCAAAAAGATAACCCAACCCAATAAGAGGTTAACCGTTCCAGGAAAACTGGTGTGTCCATATACGAAAAGATCAAACATATATAATGCCTAGTCTAGTCCCTACAGCGACATACGAGTCACCTCTGGAACTGAGCACAGTGAAGTTCGAACCGGGCGAAGGTCCGCACTCAACCGATGGAAAGACCACGCGGATCTCGGATATTGTGATTGACGCGGGTGGAGAAGACAGAGATAAGCCCAGCGCGGCTAGGGAAACAGATTTGGGGGCATTAAGAGCACAGCTCACGACGCTTCAGGACCAGCTTAATGAGTTTTTGACGGCAAAGATGCTGAACAAACGCAAGCTCGACGATGCAGAGGCAGACGTTGAGAAAAGGCTTTTAGATGATGGTGTCGACGAGGATAGTGACTGAAGCTACTGTAACTGAGGATACTGTAATTGATTATACTGTAACTGAGGCTACTTAATTGAGACGACTATAACTGAGACGACTATAACTGAGACGACTATAACTGAGACGGCTATACCTGAAATGACTGCGACTAAAACGACCAACACAACTTAGCTCACAGGAACTGATCGGGTGAGATTCTTTTTTTTTTTTAAACTACGCGGATCTTGGTACGCATGTTAGACGAGAATGTGACATAGAATATTAGGCTAATGGGAAGTTATTTGGATAGATTATTGAAATGCTTCTTCTAGAATGAGTCTCAGATGAACTCCCAGATGTACTCAAAAGAAGTTCCAAATAACACACTATAAATAAGTTGAAATAAAGCAGTAATAACGAAAACCAGAAAGAAAGGTTGAAGTGGCCAAAGCATCGGTTTAATACATATATACATCAAAACATTTCTGGTTGGGCTATAGAGGACACTATCCCAGCATATCCTGTCGCTCAAAATTACTCCTTTTTTATGGGGTTATCACTTTTTTCCCACAATATCCGTCATGTGTTTGACGGTGTTCTCCAAGGTAGTCTCCAAGTAGTGTTTTTTCGTGTTCAACAGTTTCTGGGTCTCCAAGAAGTCCTTCTTATCTTTCTGAAGCAGGCTCAAGTATGTGGTCACGTCGTTTTGCACGAACGCACGCCCCACACCCTTCCACACTGCATCGCCGGGAGTGGTGAGTTTTCCGAGCCTGGAGGAGGTGGAATCCACAATCTTTAAGTTGGTGTCCACCCTGTCCAATTGCACGTTACACATGGTCAATTCTGCCCTGGACTTGTTGAGCTGGTTATCCATCTCGATGAGAAGTTTCTGGAGAGCCCCTGGATCTAGCGACATGGTGATAGTTTATGTTATGGGTGGTTTTGGGGAGATAAGGTGCAGAGGATGTATTTGTGTATCTAAGTAGATGGAGTTGGCGGACTGGCCCGGGGTCCGGCGGACTACGCGGACTGGACGGTGCACTGAGAAAAGACTGCGGGCCTGGTGCAGTGCTGGAGAGAGGCCCGAGGAGGATGATTATAATCGAATAATAATAATAATAATAATAATAATAATAATAATAATAATAATAATAATAATAATAAAACGAGTTAAGGGTAAACCGGTCGAGGAAATTTATTAAAATGACCATATCCCGATTTTATATTTACTCTTCGGTGCTTGTTCATTTCTAGGATTAATTCGGTAACCACCGGTCAAATGACTCTCAGTTGGGCCGTCCGCTTACAACGCACACAGTACTTTCAGTAATTGACAGGTGAGAGGTAACAAAAAGCTTCGGGAACACGGTCTTTGTTTTTCTGATGAAGATGTACTTTGTTCGGCTTTTCGTTTTATTTCACAAAAGAACCGTACATTGAATCTTTTTAAATTTCTGCCTCATAGGCTCGGGGTAAACTGGTGCCGGCCCCACTCACAATAGGGCGAAAAAATAATTGGGCCCCACTCCAATTAGTGAGCCAACGGCCAAGCACATTCAAACCGGTTGAACATGTGATTTTCAATGGTTCAATTAATTGTGAGCCAATATATATACATGTGAATAGACAGATATAACGGGGTGCTCGGGAAAACACATGTACAAAGTGGCAACCAAAAGAGCTCTAACATGGACTTCCAAAATGAACGGCTTCCTGCGACAGCAGTGTGATGGAAAGCCGTCAAATAACAACACATCCACCAATACAACAACGCAAAAACCTTTCCGTATAAGCAAAAGCCACCCGTGAATAGGACCTGACCGTATTGCATTTCAAAAAGTATCTATGAATTAATCACATTCAAAACATGCACAAAAGCACATCCAGTAAAAGCACATACAACACGTTCATAACTTCATAGGGCTCAGGCTAGGCAGGCCCAAAGTGCGCGGCCATGTTCATACAAGTTTTCGCAAGGGCTTATTCACCTGGCCAACCACATCATAACCACCCACATCATAATAAAACTAAATCGTAAAAATAAAATAACTCACTTACACCTTCTGAGTAGGATTGGAATCTTCTATTACATGTTTAGTAAAATATCGACCAAGTATCCACTCTCCCCTCCACCGACTTGAGCTAGGCGATGGTCCTCCCATGCAGGACAGTTGTGACGCAGGCTGACTACGCTAGCCTGACGTCTTTATCCCCTCTTCTCTAGCCATAGAAATACTGGGTCCATTTTCACATCAGTCTCCATCAGTATCGAAGTGTGTATCGGTATTTATGTTTTCTAAACTACCTCCCAGACTGTTGGCCCGTGGATTTAGGGTATGGCCAAGTGCTGCCACGTATGCCACCAGCTCCTTTGGGACGTTCCCCCAGAAACCACAAACCCCACAAACCCCAGTAGGTGGCGACATCAACAACGTCAAATCCGAAACGAATCGGCTCGAAAAGACGCTTAGCAAGTTCTGGAAGGACGTCAGTGCCAAACTCAACAGCTCCACGGGCGAATACGAGATTTGTCTCGATGAAAAGCCCCTCAAGACTCCGCTTGGAAATAAGCTCACCATTCCGCAGCGGAAAAAGCAGTTGGCATCGTTGGTCAGCCACGAGTGGGACTCCTTGGCCGATCTTAAGATCAAGCCCAACTCGTTGCCTTTGACTTCCATGGTGTCGCGGGCGGTGGACCTTGGCCATGTGCACCATGCAGAAAAAGTCGACCTCAATTTGGTGTCGAAAATCGGCGACTTGCACGATATAAAGCTCAACATGTTGCGTTACTTGGATACTGACACGTGCTTGATCTTCACTACCGAGGACGACAACGAGGGCCGCTTGCGTAAAAGGCAGCACGAGTTGTACCGCCCTTTGATCTCCGAGTACGAGAGTTTTTTTACTGCGTTCGGCAGAAAACACCGGTTGCTTCCGTCAGAACTCCACACGGTGAAGTTACAGTACTTGGACTGCGAGACCGATGGTCTCCGTGGAAATGGTCAGACCGTTCAAACCCACACCGTGGTGAAGCTGTGGTTGGATAAACTCCCTATCTATGATCTTGTGGCGTTGGAGAAGGCGATTCTTTCGTCGAAGTCGTTCCTTTGTGGTGCTTCTATCTTGCGCTCGAACGCCACCGATCCATCCACGGTGGCCGAGTTGTACCAAATCAACAAACTGACCCCCGAAACGCACTTCCGCAAAACCGTTGATGAGATCGTGGAGTTGGGTAACTTGGAGACCATTTTTCAGACTGCCGAGTGGGGAGAGGTTGAAGACACCCACGATGTCGATAATGCCGACTGGGTGCGCAACCTTGCCTCGGCGGCCCTTGTTTGTCGCTAATAGACGAGTTGTCAGTGGACTTAGGTATACAAGACTGGGAAGTGGAGTGGGTTGGTGTTTCTATGACACGAGAGGCATGGCACCAGGCCCAGTAAATAGTATGGGTGCATGGAAATCACACCACTATTATATAAACTGGTGGATTTTCGAAGTTTCCGTTAAAGTCAAGTATGCTTATGTTTCTCTCGGAAATATTTGGGTTATTCAGACTTCGGTATAGCCCAATGAGATAGATGTAGACTGTTATCCCAGAAGCTGGGGGAAGATATACCTATTTGGGGAAATGGCTTAGCTTTTTGTCTTTATTTTTGTTCTTTTGCTACTTATGTCTGAAGATTTGGAGTATATCTCATAATACTCATCTTGGAGCGCTTCTTGATATTGCCAGCTAAGTAGGTCTAATAAAGAATTAAGCATGGTAACTCCCGAGTAATATTACGCCCCACTGAAGCTCTTGGCCTTAAGAGTATATCAGTAAAAGAAAGGGAACCCCCCAAAAAAAAAAAAAAAAAAAAAGTCATGCCTAACACACGTTTTTTGTTATCTCCAAAAGCCATCGTGATCGTATTCATGTCTTAGTCATGGACTGGACACCAAAGCCTTCACAAGAATTTTTCTGTGTGCCACATAATGTACCCAATCCACATCCCTCTCTCTCCCCTTTCCCCCCAAATACTATAAAAACACTTCTTCCGAAGAAGAACTGTCCACTGGATACACTCGACGTGATATCCACATCATATCCAATTGCAGATTCTAAGGTCTCAAATCACTACAACGGGGCCAGGCCCCAGCGCACTTCACGCCCTTCCAAACCGGCGTTGGTGTTGTTTAATTCTGCGCAAATAAAGAAAAATAAAAACTTCAAACTCACACTATCCTTACTCTTTGATGATAATGCTGTGCTCTTATATTTTATTGTAAAAGACCGTTCTAGAATGTGCTAAACTTGGTCTATTAAGAAAAGCTCTTATTTCTGCTTTGTCTCTCTTCGCAATTTATCTCACCTAAAGCAACCCAAAATCATATTATGAGAATCTTCGCCAATACCAATTTGAGAGGAAACCAGCAACAAAAAAATCCACTTTCCCACAAAGAACACCCAAATTTTTACACCGGGTACCTTAAGGTGTCTATTTTCTATTGATTCCAAAAAACTCCCGAAATTTACCTCACCATGAGAACATTCCCTGGAATTACCCACATTCAAGCATCGAGGTGTGCCTTGCCGAATTCGGCCAAACGGGACTACCGTCCTGCACTTCACCCAAAAAGAGTCTCACCTGCACCGGCGCGCACACGCGAGCTAAAGGTCAATCTGTCGTTTGAGACACGCCGGCATAAAAGGCATCCATGCCGACAGCCGGCGTGAGAGGCCCTGAACTTACAGGCATCAGCGAAGATTAAAACATTCATCCATTAATAGAATCCACCCCTTTTATTTGCCCCACATACACACGACCCGGATTCGTCGTTTTTATTTATTCAGATATCGTTTAAACTTGATAGAATAGTGTTTACTTTGAACAGGAAAGATCTATAACGCCACAAAAAAGCTCATCCCCCAGATTCTTTATACATTCTCGGCGGTTTCTTGGAGTTTTTTTTTCTCTCCATCGACAGAACCGAAATTTGCTGCGTTTAGTCGTTATTCCCATCAAATTACACCGAGAGAAGACCCTGACGCACATTAGACGTACGTTGAATACCCACACAACGCGCTTCGTGCAATAAAGGAGAGCATCAACAAGCATTAAAAAGGAATGGACTCGGGAGCAAGTACCGAGCCGAAAATCACCACGTTTTTGGCTTCACTGGATGAACATACGGCTTTTGAAGCGCCACCTTTGAGTGAGGACAACACCGTGGCCGGACCAGAAAACGGTTCGGCAAATGGTTTGGCAAAAGGTGCGGCAAACAGTCCGCCAAGTCCGCCAAGTCCGCCAAGCTCACCCAGTCTACAAAATGGTCAACTGAACAGCCTGCCAGACGAACCCGAGAGACACGAATCCTCCAAATCCCCTAATGCTCACCCAGAATCCTTCCAGAGCAAAACTCCCCGACGCGTAAAGGTTTACCTCCTACAAGGCGACGATTGGCTCGATCATGGCACAGGCTATTGCATGGGCGAGATGGATGCAACTTCACGAAAGCCATACTTCATTGTTCGTAACGAGCTCGATACAGAAGACGTGCTTCTTCAATCATACCTAGAGGGAGGCATTCAGTACCAACGCCAACAAGAAACGCTTATTGTATGGACAGACCTCGCAGGTAAGGACTTGGCCCTTTCGTTTCAGGAAAACGAGGGCTGCGCAGATTTATGTGACTTTATTGTGCGTGCACAGCAAGAGAATCTAAGTCCTTCGATTTCCCTCTACTATGTGGTCACGGCTATACCGCCTGCCTCTGCTTCTTCCGATGGACCCCGTGAAATCACAGAACTCATTACGGGGCCCGTGGCATACCCACCAGAAATGCCCACCAGGGACTCGCTTCCAGAAATGCTCGAATTGATGCGCCTGGCATGTACTTCAATGTATCTACGCTACAAAGTTCTGGCCTTTCTCATAGACTCACACTACTTTGATCGGCTCTTCGCATTGTTTTTTCGCCTCGAGAAATCCAAGGACCTCGAAGGTCTCCATTGCCTAAACGAAATCGTCAAGATTGTCCTCTACTTTAATGAGATACGGATCATCGAGGAGCTTGTGTCCACCGAAACTCGCGTCATGGGCGTCGTGGGAGTCTTGGAATACGATCGTAATTTTCCCGAATTTAAGGCGTGCCACCGTGAATATTTGATGGACGAGTCGCGTCTTAAAACTGTGATCGAGATTCCGCTACCGACTCGTGGACCATGTGACCAAATGGATATTTTCAGAAAGGACTTTGTCCTTCAGTACCTAAAGAATGTGGTGCTCCCCCGTAACCTGGAGGAACTGGCCCTCAACTTACTCTCAGGCATGATTCATAACAATCAAGTCGAAATCATCGATTTCCTCATAGATTCGCTGGCGAATGATAATTTCCTACAACGTCTTTTCGACGTCTACAGCCCCTCGCTGTCCGCGCTGCGTGAAACCAAACACGACGGCGTGCGCTTGCTACATCAATACGTGTTCGTGGCAAAAGCAAGTCTGTCCAATCAGTCAGCCGACTTTTTCAATTCACTTGTGAAGTATGGTCTCTTGAAGATGATAAAATTTGCTTTAAGTGAACAAGAGAGCTCTTTGCGTGTTCTCGGCGTAGAAATCTTGACTACCGTTATAGACCAGGACGTCTCGTTGGTCAACCTTGTGTCAATTGAAAACAAAGAAGTCGATGAAGTCGAAAGCATAGACAACCTCCAAAATGATTCCACAAAATCAAAAGATCATGAAGCTAATGGAAAAATGCACGAAAACTCGGAGTCGATCAAGTTGAATCTAATGAATGATATGTCATTGACTTTGATTTTGGGGAATTTGCTTCTAAATGACCAAAACCCAGCATTGAAAATCCAGATTTACGAGGCCATCAAAACCCTTCTTTGTTCCACAGTGTTCGACTTGGACATTGTGAATAAAGAGGAATTGAATGACTTTGCGGATGAAAGAATCAATGATCACGGAATTTACGTCAAGAGGTATTTCGAGGCATTTTACCAACAAGTAGCCCCGACCCTATTCCGGTCTTTCATTGATCTCGCGAGCGGAAGCGAAAGTGCTATTTCCGAAGCACAAAAGAAATTTCAGGATGACCCAGTTCTTTTCCAACATCTCTGTGACCTCATTTCTTTTTGTTGTCACGAGCATCAATCATCTATATTCCGTCCATTTTTCACGAAAAGTCGTGCACTTGATGGTATAGTGAAGGTCTTGAATTTGAATGTTAATGTGACTTTAAAGTTAGGAGTTTTGAGATGTTTCAAAAGCTTGATTCTCCTCGATGATCATGCATTATGTTACTATATGATCGAACGTGACTTATTTGAACCATTCTTTACTTATTTCGAGTCGGTGGCAGATGAAAACTCTTTACCAAACTCTCTGTGTTTGGATTTACTCGAAATCATCACAAGGAGAAGCTTAAATGAGAATTTTGGATGTTTGGCGGCTCACATAAGTCAGCACTATAAACTATTTTTGGAGTCCAAAATCGAATATGTTTCTACTGGAAGAGATTTGTTGGAATCGGCAAAGAAATTCAAAGAGAGAATGAAGGATATTACTACAACGAGTATTGACGTGGACCAAGAGTACTTGCGGGACCCTCAGCCTTCATCTCCAATGTCGCGAGATTCGAATGGGTATTATCAAACAGATATTCAAAATGAGAGAAATGGGACCTTTCAATCACATCACGACGCGGTTGAAAGCGTGGATCAGGAAGACTCATTTTCAAAGAGGAAGCGAGAAAATTTCTCAGAATGTGTATCGGAGAAGAGGGCTTGTAAGGTCGAAAGAGATAAAATGGCAACGAATTGCCAGGAAGATAGCTCCATCGAAGACGAAGCAAGTCCTATAAGTATGACAACTTAATTTATCAATGCATTTGGAAATGTTTATGTTGAATATTCCGTGGGTGGTGGTTTCATTAAACTGTTTCCCGGTTTTGAACAAGAAAGAGAACTTGATCCTCGGCTCAACCCCGCAAAATCATTCGACTGCATGCACACTGTGTCATACTTAAACTAGTGGAAATCCCTGCGATTGAAAACAGAAGAGAACCCACATTATTACTTGGGATTCTGACGAAAGTGACTCATTTATCCGGAATATTAATAAATCATGGTGTTGGATCAGTCATTTGTGAAAAATTCTGTATGGAAACCCGATATTTTTAAGGGCAAGGTTGTCTTTGTTACAGGTGGTGCAGGGACCATTTGCCGCGTTCAAACGGAGGCCATGGTGTTGCTCGGAGCCAATGCAGCAATTGTGGGAAGAAACAAGGAAAAAACCGACCGGGCGGCAGCAGAAATTCGTGAGTTGCGTCCTGGTGCTAAGGTCATGAGCTGCCCTAACACAGACGTGAGAAATGTGCAATCCATAGCGAAGGCAGTTGAACGAACCGTCGAGGAGCTCGGTAGAATAGATTTCTTGATTGCCGGCGCTGCTGGGAACTTTTTGTCAGATTTCAATCATTTGTCTCTGAACGCCTTTGCTTCGGTGGTGAGCATCGATCTACTCGGGTCCTTCAATGCAGTGAAAGCGACATTCAACGAGCTTAGAAAGAACAAAGGCACGATTCTTTTCGTTTCTGCCACATTACACTATTATGGAGTGCCGTTCCAAGTACACGTTGGTGCTGCTAAAGCAGGTGTTGATGCGTTGTCCAATGCATTAGCAGTCGAGTTGGGGCCCTTGGGGATCAGAAGTAATTGCATTGCGCCCGGCCCGATCGAGGGTACTGAGGGGTTGGAAAGACTTGTGAAGAACCAGTCCGAGTACGTGAAGAAGATCCCTCTCCAAAGAATGGGAACCACGAGAGATATCGCCGAGGCCACTGTATATCTTTTCTCACCAGCAGCAAGCTACGTGACAGGGACGGTGCATGTAGTTGACGGAGCATCGTGGCAAAACGGGCAACTGTCAACACAGCACCTCTACCCAGTTGAGCTTACCAAGAAAAATAACGAGGCCTTGACGAAACTTTGAGTGATAGCAATAATCTATCCACTAGGTAACGAAAAACGGGATAGGCGAGAGAGCGGAGAACAGGAGAAAAGAAGAAGGTGAGAAAAAGGAAAAGGAGACATAAGAAAGACAAAATATGGAAAACAAACCCCCCACCCACATTCTTAAGTTTCGGGAATAAATAAACCCTCCTGATCACTGCATCTTGGTTGGGTATCTGAAGGGTTATTCCATTGCAAAAATGGAAAGTGTTCGGCGTTGTTAGCTTGACAAGCGACTGGACATGCGGTTTTTTTAGACGCGCACCACTTAGCACAGCACACGACCTTTTGTATACACTAACCTCTGCTGTATCTCACCAGTAGAAACGTATACAACCTAGAGCCAGAAATAGAGCAAGAGAAAAATCCCCAACATGTCCATTGATCCGGAGACTCGCCGCAAGCTCTTGCTTTTACAAAAAGTCGACGAAAACAAGAGATGCGCTGACTGTGGGGCGTTTAACCCCCAGTGGGCACTGCCAAAATTCGGGATTTTCATCTGTCTTGAATGTGCGGGAATCCACCGTGGTTTAGGGGTCCATATCTCGTTTGTAAGGTCGATAACAATGGACCAGTTCAAGACCGAGGAGGTGCTTAGAATGGAGAAAGGTGGAAACTTGAACTGCCGGAAGTATTTCGAAGAAAATGGAGTGGACACGTCGTTGCCGCAAAAGGCCAAGTATGATAACTACGTGGCGGAAGATTACAAGGAATATTTATCTTGTGTTATTGCAGGAAGGCCGTTTGTGGCGCCAGAGCGTTCGCAGAAGTCATTGCCAACGGCGCATGACCTCGGGTCCCACGTCAATGCGTCACAAGCGGCGCCGATTACAGTGGATAAGGCCAAAACAGAGGCATACTTCGAAAGAATCCGGTCGCAAAACGAAAAGAGACCAGAAAATTTACATCCATCTCAGGGAGGAAAGTATGCCGGGTTTGGTAATACGCCCGCGTCGTCAAGCCGACTGGGTGGTGGTGCTTTGAGTGGATTCTCGGTCAACTCTTTACAGGAAGACCCATTGGGGACTTTGACCAAAGGATGGAGTCTTTTTTCGTCGACGGTAGCCAAATCTGTCAACGAAGTCCATGAGTCGGTCATCAAGCCTGGGTTTAACCAGTTGCAGGAGACGGATCTTGGCGGGGAGACCAAGAGGGCCATGGCTCAGTTTGGGCAGAAGATGCAGCAAACAGGCAAGTACGGACAAGAGACATTCACCACATTCACAAAAGACGTTCACAACAAGGGCTTCAACGACACCATGGGCAACTTCTTTGGCACACTTGGCGGCAGGGCAGGATCAGGGGGTCAGGTTGACCGTGCCTTTGGGTTTAAGAAGCCCGAAAACGACACTAAGATGCCTGCTTTGGGAAGCGATAGCCCTCTTCTCAAAAAGAATAAGGATGACGACGATTGGGATGACTTTTGAAGGGATTCGTCCGCCGTATTAGCTAGGAACTACCTAAACCAGGCAATACCTAAACCAGGCAATACCTAAACCAGGCAATACCTAAACCAGGCAATATCTCCAGATCTTTCCTGGCCGGCACACTTCTATATGTTCATTACATAAGATATTATCTTGCTTTTCTTTCAGGCACATCAAAGTTTTTGGCATGTGGGGCTCCATACTTCAGCGAACAAAACCTTTTTGGGTGTATTCTTAAAAAGGCTTCAAGGCTTGTTTTCAATGGTGATCTAATGGGATGAAGGGTATCCCGGTACAACGGATGCTCTTTGTAGCTCCCGCCAGTGTACTAATGACGCTGGATAGCTTGAATAAAGCCCAAGCACACAAAAAAAAATGAAGCAAAAAGACCCGAGGGTTTTCATGTTCAAAGGTGGTTTTGTTGCCTGCTTTCACTTTTTCACCATTTCACTGTTTCATATGTAAATTCAGCCCTGAATCGGTTTGAAAAGTATAAGAGCGTGGTATTTGTGAGTGTATTCCTGCTTTTAAAGGATAAAACTATACCAAAGACAAACGCCTGAAAGATTAATGAGCTGTGCTCTTGGGTTTCTGCTCAGAAGTTGTCTACTCAACACTAATCATTTTACAGATCGTAGTAGTCTAATGCGACACATTTCCCAATAAAGATGGAGTGACCCGGAGCAAAAAACAATAAACAAAGTAGAAAAAATAAACAAAGTAGAAAGAATACACACAAGTAGAGAAAGAATAGCAAAGCGAATGAAATGAAAAATCAAAAGAACGACGTAAAACAAAACAAAACAAAAACAAACACACAAAAAATTCAACCCCAGACGGACTGCGCAATGTAACACCAACATTCCTGGGTTTGATAATTGCACGTCATCATGACAACTTTTTTTTTAAGAGGTACGAGGTTCATGTCAAAAAAGTAAGCATTTAGATTAGGTAAATCTTGCTTAATGATAATCGGCGAATGTTGGTGGGTTTTGGCTTATCTTGTACCTTTTTCTTCTCCCACTCAGTCCTATATTTGAAACTGATAAGAAATGGATACTCCGGTCAACCTTTACCATCACCTAGTCTTACCATCATTAGCAGTTGAGAAATAATCGCCGCCCGGGTAGTTTGATGAATTATTTTATGAGGGGCCCCGGATGTCTACCACTTCTCACAACACAAAAACATAATTGTGTGAATTTTGGACCAACAAGTTTAATTTTTTTTTTTTTTTTTTCATTTTTTTCAATTTTTCTTTGCAGAATCTAACACAATTCAAACACTTCACTCATTCAGATTTTCTTTAATAGATTTACCGGGATTCTAGACTCTACGTAATCTCGTTTTCTTGTTGTGTGGCTGTGAAGTGGGTTCGACCTACGTTCAGAACTGAGGTAGGCACTTATCTTCAAGAAAGATCCCTAAAGAAGTTTAAAAAATGATGCAACTGTAAGCCACAGGAAGCACTCGTTTTTTGAAGTAAAATGGTTACATTTTTTAGTGGCGAATCGAGGATTTCTTCGCGAGTTGTTATACTTCGTAACATCTTGTGACAAGCTTCCCAAACAATGACCATACTACCAAGTCTCGAAAACTTTGCCGAAGCTTTTGGGTCTTTTTTCCTTAGTGGGGCATTGTGCGTAGCAAAGTGTACACCTAATCTCCAGGGTTGGGTAAGTGGCACCAACTTTCACCTTAGGCTGTTTCTGAAGCAGTAATACCTCGTCCACATTTCTATTCAAGAGCCAGTTTGTAGAAATCTCCTTTAGATTCATGGCATTTTGGAGTTACTCTCTCAGCACCAGACACGGCAGGGTTTGTATATCACATTTTCCCAGATTCAAGAAAGTGACCTGTGTGTGTGATTTATTTATTTAATGGTAACATGATCCAACCGACATATTATTGCGCTCTTGCTGGAAAATAACTTGTTTTTCACAGGATATTGAAATTATTTTGGTTTTATATTAAATTATTTACTTCTTTGAAAACATGCCTTACATAGTATTTACGGGTGAGGTGGCCAACCGGATAGCGAATGGCATCAACGGCCTGTAATAGTTTCTCCATCAGGAAAATTGCTGATAAAACAAGAAAAGGGCACCTTCATGTTCTCTTCTTTATAGAAACCTTGAATCTCGGGTAAGACGAAAGCCAGTTGCTGCTTATCCCTTTTCAATGGCAACATACAAGCCATGTCTTTTTCATTTGCATAGTCCACTTCCATGAACGGAATCTCTCGTTACTATTCTTGGGTCTCGCAGTTGCCGATAATTTTAGGCACTCAATTACCCTAATTTACACACAAACACTTTATTTTCACCTATTTATTTTTCGTTTTGTTTCGGCTCTCACCACTCACGTCTTATTTCCGCCCCTCTAGTCTTTGTTTGTCTTTTGTGAACGCACCTTCTTGCGTTTAGCTACGTGCCTGTTTTGTTCCACATGCTTTGCCTCCTCCTCAAACAGCGTGTAACAATGGTAATACGAGTCCTTAATGGAGAAATAACGCACAATACGCCACAGAAGCACCCAGTCAACAAGCCCCACATCTCGCACCAACGACACCACCACAAAATATACGAGACCCCAGAGAATTCCAACCGCCAACCCAACCACCACCTGTGGCGTGGTATGGTACTGTAAATAAACCCGAGAAAATGCCACACATATGCTGGAACATACCAAAAACATAGACATACCGATCTTATGCACCTTTGTGCTTGGGGTTTGTAGGAGCATCACGCACAAGTAGTACGACGCATAAAAACCCATGAATTGGGAATGGGCAGACGGCATGCCATGGCTGAGCAGAGACGATCCATCTCCAAAGTCACGGTGGAAATCAGGTCTCGGTTGTTTCACCCCATGTTTTATGATACTATTCAATATCTCGTTGATCAAATGTCCACCAACGGTGATCACCGGCTGGATTTCTCGCGTCACCAAAAACCACGACGTGTAGAACACCATCACGTAGATGGGGAAAAGAGAGAACTGGACACAAGCCGTTGACACGACATCATTGGGATCGTACAATATGTAAGTATGATAAAAAGGAACGGGACTGTACTCCATTTGCGATGAAGAACACTTGGGCCAAATTTCGGTCGAGGCACAAATATAAGGAAATGCGACTTTATGTAGAAAATGCAAGGACAAACAACACCAACAAATAAAAAAAAAAAAATTACTCCAGTTTTAAGTGTATTTCGAGAAATAATAGAGGGGGGTTTGTTTCTGAAGACAATACAAGCCAGCCAAATGATTAAGGAAACTAGTGCAAAACCAGTAGCAAGCAGCAACAAAAATGAGATTTCCCAAACAATGGGTCAGAGAAATGCGTGTATTTATCATACTATTATGTAATTTGATGAGGAATCACTTAGAGAAAGAGAACCTGCGGAGATTGTCCGGGTTTAAGATGCAAGAGATGAGAGTAATATGTAGAGATGAGAGATGTAATATATATAGAGACGAGAGATGTAATATGTAGAGAGATGAGAGGTGTAATAGGTAGAGAGATAAGAGATGAGACATTCCCAGAAGCTGCGAGAAATTTGAGACAAAGATACAATGTAATGGATCGAAGATGAAACGGCCAAGGCCGCTTGATTGTCCATGCGACGAACAATGCCAGACGAGGCGTCGATCACGATACAACTTGGCTATGCGAAAAAAACAAGAATGAGGCCAAGGTATCCACAGAACAACCCAAACAATTCGATTAACCGATTTGGCGCTTCTGGCGATCTCTTGCCCAACGTGCGGCATCTTTCGTTTGCTGGGTAAATGTGATGTTACTTCTGGTCTTCTTAATGAACGAAGTAACCCATGGCTGCTCGTAGTAGTTCTTCAACTGTCCATCCTCGTACATGGCGGCAATGTCACCCAACAAACCAACAGCAGACCTGGCAGTCGACTCGTTCGCGGACATTTCCACGTCTCCAGATATTTGTTCAATCAACTGATAGATGGGTGCGAGATATACGAACAATTGCTGTGGCTGGGAGCTCAAACTGCTGACAATACCAACATAGCAGTCCAAAACAGCCTCCTTGACAGACGTGGCATACTCGAGAGAGTCATACGAGCTATCCTCTGGGGCAATGGTTGCAAGCTGCGAGCAAATCTGCATGACAACCTCCATGTAAGGCATGAACCCCTCGCCAATAACTCCAGCAATATCACCAAAGCAAGACAAAATGGCAGGTTTCAATTCACGTTTGCCGTCCTTATCGTTCAAATCTTCTCCCAAAATTGCCATCAAGCCTTCCAAGAAAGGAGAAATAGTAAGCCCGAGAGACTGTGCTAAATCAGCAACAAATCCAACAGCTGTAACACATGTTGGCGACTGCACATTTCTTAACGCCTTAGTCAAGTATGGAACAAATGTGTCCATGTATTTCAAGAAGTCTGGTCCAATAGCACTGGAGACAGCGGAAATGGCAATAAATATGTCTTCCTCAATCAATGCGTTAGGTTCCTGTGCAACCAAAAGCTTGATGAACAAGGTCATCAAGTTATCAGCCGCACCTTGAACTTCGTTGCTGAGTCTTCTGATGGTGGTGGTTAACAACGATAAGAGGTTAATTTGTAATTCTTCCAAAGAAGCTTTCCCTTCTCCACCAAAAGACTGCAGCTGCATTGAAATAGTAGCCTCCAACCTACTGAGGACTTCCGTAGCAATTTGTTGAATGATCGGCATAGAGTCGTTGGCACTGTAACTGACAAAAGCAGACAAGGCCTCGTATGCTGAAGCACGGGAGTTGAATTCATTGTCCTCCTTTCCAGAGAGTTGCACGAGAGCAGGGACAAAAGTGTGGTAGTATTTGGACATAACACTGGAGTCTTGCAGTTGAGCATCGGCACAAATCTGCTCTAGAAGGTTCATCAAGGCCCAACAGCAGTTGACCGAGACTTTAGGATGATCGTTCAAGCCCAATAATAATGCTTGCAACAAAGGCTCCAAATCGTTGCTGAAGTCCAAAGCATTGAGAGCAACTTCGGCAATCTTTCCTAAACACCAAGTAACGGTTTCTTTGACTTGGATGGTTGGGTCTGAGATCAAGGCTAAGATAGGCTTAACGGCTTCTTGAATAGCCTGCTTCAACTGGTCAACATCAGGGCCTTCCAAGATGGAGCCAAAAGCCATGACGGCGGCTTCACGATTTCTCCATTCAGTCAGACCAATGTTAGCAGCAAAGAAGGTCAATGTGGGTTCAACAACATACGCACCTGTAGACGTAGCAAAGAGCTGCAAACACGAGCCTGCAGCCATGGCCACAGACCAGTCATCGTCTTCTGGATCCTCGTTCTGTTTGGTCAACAAAGTTAACAACACAGGCAAGACGTCTCTGCATCCAAGAAGAGAGAAATTGTAGGATATGAGATCGGGCGAGGCCTGTTCACCGCGTTCATTGCACTCATGAAGTTGGAAGGCAATCTCAAACTCTTCCTCACAGATAGTGGACCAGAACTCAATGGCCATGCAAGCAACGTTATCGTTGGTACTTTGCATACCGTTGATGGATAATGCATACAAGGCCTTTTCCATGTATAAAGACATGTGCTGGTAGTATAGCTGGACGATACGGGCAAGACAGGCAAATGCAGCAGCCTGCAACTCAGGATCTTCAGCCTGAGTGGCTTCACAGACCACCTGCATGATGAAATTACGCTCGCCTTCACGCTGAAAGTTGATCTTGATAAACTGTAACGAATAGATCAACGCATTCAACGCCGTGAGCCTGACCTGCACAGAGGGTTCAGTCGACTGGACACCTTGGACAATGGCAATCAAGATGCCGTTCAGCTGGGCAAGGATTTGTGGGTCATTAGCATCGGCACTTTCACAGATATAGCCAATTGCCAATAAGCATGAACGTTTGACATTGACGGGCTGTTCGGTCTTGGTGTGTTCGGTGATCACAGGGAGCAACTCGGGCCACTCGTTACGAGGCAATTCGATAAGGGCAATGGCAGAAACCACCTGGGAGATGGAAGTGGTCATGTCGCGGTCATTTCCCAACAACACACGCGTGACATTGGTCTTAATAGCAGTCTTCGACTCATGGTCCAAAGTGATCCAGCGCACTTGCTGGTCTTGTCTTTTCCTGGAGTCTTTGGACGTCAACTGGTTTTTCATGCCAAGCGCCGCCAAGATCCGCACTTGCGACTTAGCATCGCTTACCAAGATATCGGCCAAGTACTTCATGTACTCACGGAAAGAGTGTTCTGCGAGCTCCGATAACTGGCGTTCAGCGGTGTTTCTGGTAGTGGCATCTGGCGACATCAACGCCGTTTCCAATAGACTTGCGATATCCATGATTGCAAAGAAGATGAACGCGGCTTTCTTTTAGATTGCTTTGGATAATATGGGTCCTATAATTTTTCTTCCCTGTTCAAGAAAGAAGAAAAAATCGCACTTGCTGGGTTCAGGTATCTGATGATTCGTGCTGAGAAAGCCGGGGGGTGGCTCAATGTTTTTGGCTTTTTTCCGTGCTTCGTTCTG
>JAJMHT010000055.1:57212-104999 GCA_030583145.1 Metschnikowia vanudenii | reverse complement strand
TGTTAGCGTGTATTAGTAGGGTCTTTAAACCTAAACTAGCTTACTGTTCGACTACGTTCGGTATTCCACGTTCCGAGGAATAGCACTCGGCGAGCAAGGTCGTGCGGATTACCATCCACACTCCCATATGCACCCACTCGTGCCTACTTCCGCACGGCGACCAGGTCTAGAACCTGGACCGTGATCACTTCGTAACATTTGAGAACATTCTTTGAGTATGATGAAAGCCAGTTTAATTTGAGAAGAAACAAGATTTCGCGGATTTTAACTAAATACAATAATTTTAAGAAATAATGCAAGAGTTTATTTGGAGAAATTCTATTCTAACACCTAACAACACGGAAGCTGATTATTTTCGGGATTTTCAAACATCAAGCAAATCATTGTCAAGAGCTCCTCATGATTTGAAATTATCGTGACTCAAAACGGAATTTCGACAAAGAAACCAATTTCAAATATTGCGGAATTTGTTTCAAGAATCTTATTGAAAGCTTTGGGGGCTTTAAAACTTCCTTCACTTTTAACAGCACCCTCAATTGCAAACTGTGCTACAGTGATTTTTTGAGTGTCCTTTTCGACGTTCAACTTGGGGAATTTGTGAGTGGCGATTTAAATCAAGATGACTTACTTGAATGAGTTCTAAAAAGGTAGTTTCTTGAGTTCGCTTTGGTTGCACCAAGTATCTAGTTTCTGTGGCTATTCTGTCGCTATTGCCATCGCTGTTCTCATGTGTATTTCTATTTTTTGGTTATCTGTTTCACTAGAGATAAACACTTGCTGTAGAATGCGTCAGAAGTAGTTAAAGATAAGGTAAATAAAGTCAATTGGGCAGAAGCAAGAGTCTGACCTCTCTTTCACAACTTCGCTAGCAGAGAATACAGTAATACAGTAATATGAGTGGTATTGAGGATATCAGAGAAGCTCAATTGAACAGAACAGTTCGAACACTGGCAATAATTGATCCCAATATTAGAGCACCTTTACAAGCTCCCTCTATTTTCAGACGAGGGTAATCCTTTTCTGATTGAACAATTAAATACCAGTGGTGACTGGAATGAGAAGTAAAAAGGTACGCAACCACAACTGCAAAGGACTTGTCTCAACCAAAGAAAAACCAGGGTGGAAGTTCTGAAGTACGATATCCAGAGGATCCAAAAGGTCAAAACAAAAGAATGAAAACATTTGAGCAGGGAGTGAATCTCAAGGACCACACTACTCAAATTACAAAGCAAGGAACTAAATCCCGAATTTTAAATCCATCTTAAAGGAAAATGAGGCGAAAAGACAAGAGGCCAAAAACACTACCCCAAATAAGCCTTAAAAGGGAGGTGCTCTACTTAAAGCATTTACATATATAAAAGATTTACATATATAATGCAATTCAAATCTTCAAAAGTAGAGGAACCACCTTTACCAATCCTAATGTATGATTCAGTTGCGCAAAAGACGGTGGTATGCGACCTAAGACTACTAAATAACAAGGTGCAGTGTTTAAACATTTTCAAAGGATCAACCGGACGACCGGGCACAGCAACTCACAGGGGAAATCTCACACTTAGTGGAAAAGGGATCTCCATACCCTTGGAAAACGCAAGGTACTCACCAGACCTTGAAGAAAATATAATATCCACCTGGGAACTCGCTGGTGAGGGATTTAACATATCACACGACACAAAGGAACTATGGAAAACCACCGACGAAGGAAATAAGGCTCTTAGAGACCTTAAGGAAATCGACAATTTGGATTTCAAGGAACCTCCTGAAGAGAGGGAATTACTTAAACAAGGTCCCGTGTGTATTAAGGTAAACCTAAGGGCAAAACCCCATAACAAAACACACGTGAAGGCAACTCCGCACACACAAAAGGGCACACTCGGATACAAATGGGCCTTTCATTGGAAGCAAAGGGAGACAATGGTAAGGGACTCCAGTCACCGACAAAATGTCACGCTACAAGGAAATCATTACCACTGACAACAAAAGCTTCAAAGACAAGGTGCTAAACAAGCTAAGAGTTTGGGTTAGAAGGTTCCCATTCACACCAATTAACGCATTTAGGTCTGATAATACTTCCGAGATGCCAACAGCTGGAGAATTAGAGGATATTGGCATAAAGAAAGACCCAAAATGTTCATAATAGTACAACAAAATGGATTTGCAGAAGCTGTGAACAAAATATTCATCAAAAATGTGAAAAAGATCACCAGTCACTTCGAAGGCCAAAATTACTTTCCATTTCTTCCATTCATCTTTGAATTTGCCTGCCATATGAATAACCACATCAAACCACGAAAAGGTGACACAGTCCCATACATCGCATACTACAAGGATGAAGTAGAAAGCGTTGAACCACACGTTGGACACGGGATTTTCCGAAGATTTGGATGTGACGTTATTGTCAAACTAAGCTGTGCCCAAGAAGCTAAGGCAGCAGGTATTGATTACCATAAACTTTAGAACACCGTGAAAGGGAGTTTTTGGGTCACCACGGGACACCAGGATACAAGGTGGTAGTAAATTTTAATGTCATCACCAAGAAAGTTGTGAGGTTTATCGAAAATTGGACATTCGAGCACTTAGAGGAATATCTCAAGAAAATGAAAACCATGGGCGCAGAAGAATTTCACCTTGAACAAAACCTAGAAGAACAAAACCTAGAAGAACAAAACCTAGAAGAACAAAACCTAGAAGAACAAATCGAAATAACAAGGAGGATTTAGAACCAAATACATTATTTGGGTGGATTACGTTATTATTGAAGATAACCGAACCACCTACCAAAACTATTATACTCCGTATAGCCTGTGCACGTATCAGCACATCTAACTGATTGTTTCGTTTTCTCAACAGTCACCTGTTGTATGGGCGAATACAAGAAGAAAAGTTTGTACTAACAAGTAGTTACGTCAGTAAGGAAGTGATTATAATATTCTAGTAATTACTACTCTTTACGTGTGGGACAAAGTAAAAACTTTATGTACTCGGTTTTATTTTACTAGACAAAGTAACTCCCATTACTATGATTTTTCTTTCACTTTGAATTCTGTGCTATATGAATCATCTAGGGCTGTCCTACTTCAAAGTATATTCCATATTGATCTCCAGATGTATGATGTGTCTCCAGAAGGATTTCCCTTTTATATTATTTAAAAGCTGTATTCATCAAATGATGTACAGGCTTTACTTGCTGTATTCAGTTGACTTGTTGTATTCAGTTGACTTGTAGTATTCAGTTGACTTGTAGTATTCATTTTGTATTCAGTTGATTTGCTGTATTCAGTATATATGCCGGCTCTTTGTTAGTCAAAAGAAATTGTGGGCTTTTTTCTAAAGATAAACCTATTTCAATTCAATTCATGTGACATTCAACGGCCCCCAATTGATCCAGGAGTCTGGTATCCCGATGATATGACTCCTTGTAACGAATTCAACTCAGAAATCAATCTTTGATGATCACTAAAGCCAAGACTGGTGTCTTTGATGATCACTAAAGCCAAGACTGGTGTTTTTAAAGCGCATTGAACTGATATACTCATATGTAGAGTCAGTGTTCGAATAACGAAGAAACCTGATGGATTACTCCCGTCTAGGACTAAAACTTGGGGAATTCTCGGGTTTCGGCTCCTTGATCTAAAGATTCAGCTTAAATACCCGTTGTTACGGAGGAAAAAGAAGCAGATGAGCACTCTGCTTAATTACTTGACGATAGTGCATATCATTTTCACTTAAGCTACTGGTACGGTTTATGTAATAAGTGAACGCTGTTTGCCGGACGTTCCTAAACCCCCAAGAGTTTGCTCAACAGCATTCCTTGGACCTAATGGGTGAGTCAATTGTGCAAGACAACTTCACCTACGGGTTATCTCCCACAGCATATCTTCTGGGCAACTCGTATCCGGTTAATCTGGCGAAATGTGGATGCGACGACTTATTAAAACTTCCCAGTGATATGAATTCAATGCGTGTACCAGGTGTAATGTTGAGTTTCCCGTTTCTCACCAAATCAGAAAGCCGAAGTGACAGTGATTGGAGTGAGGAATTTCAAGATTCAAAACACAATTCACCTGATTCATTCTTTGGGGATGATTCCGGATTGACATACACAGACAATTTTGACATGTATTTCTGGGCTCATGCATCGAAAAAAAAAAAAAAAAAAAAAAAAAAAAAAAAAAAAAAAAAAAAAAAAAAAAAAAAAAAAAAAAAAAAAAAAAAAAAAAAACAAGCTTTAGTGGGCTTTAGTGGGTTTTAGTGGGCTTTTGAGATCTAAAATAATGCTATACCATGATTACTACTTACTAATTCATATATCAGGAAAAGTATAATTCTACCGAGAATCACTCCATAGTAATTATCCCAAATACTCGCAATACTAAATAGCCATGTGAACCAAACCCCGTACACCCTGAAGAATGTGGTAAAATAAAGAAGTAATAAAAGAACAGAGGCCTCGAACCGGCTTCCTAATTTACTAGCAACGAGACAGAACAGCGATCAACTACCAGTACCATCTAACTTCGCCATATACTTAGACTCACATCTTTTCCACCCTTTTCCACCTCTTTTCTTCCCTCTTCATTGGTAGTTTCTCCTTTGCGTCTCCTTTGCGTCTCCTTTGCGTCTCCTTTGCGTCTCCTTTTTCTTCGTCGTATGCCTTCTTTTGCAGCCTCCCCGTTGGCCGCACCCAGCGTGGTCCTTCCCTTTACGAAGAAACCGTCTTTTCCTTTGGCAGTTGCTGTTGCTGTTGCAGTTGCTGTCGCAGTTGCTTGCGCTATCGGGCGACCTTATGGCCCATCGCTATGCAGGACACGCGGTATGCAGGCCTATCGAAGACGATAGGCGGGGCCCAGGGCCACTCGTAAACCTCTGCACTTATTCGTGCATGCTAAAGGCAGCTGAACGCGAAAGACACCTATAGGCAAGGTAGAGCGAATGGGCCACGTTGGGTGGTTATTATAAATAGAGCGCAACGTGTTGGGTATTTTTTGGGTGCACTTTTCTTCTTCATTGTAAATTCCTTCTTATCGCTAGTCGAATAACCGTGAATTCTTTTTGTGAAACACAGACCCCTAGGAGTTGTTATTTTTCGCTTGTTCGTTATCGCTTCAGCTTTCCCCGCAAAAGCCTTTATCACCTTTCACCCAAACACCCACCCAAACACCCACCCAAACACCCAAACAACCAAACAAAAATGTCGACTATTTCTTCTGCGACCGCCAAGAAGTACGAGGAGGAGTACTCCGCTCACAACTACCACCCTTTGCCTGTGGTTTTCCATAAAGCCAAGGGTGCTCATGTCTGGGACCCCGAAGGAAAGGAATACTTGGACTTTTTATCTGCATACTCGGCCGTCAACCAGGGCCACTGCCACCCCAAGATCATTGAGGCCTTGGTAGAACAGGCTTCCAAGTTAACGTTATGCTCGAGAGCGTTTTCTTCTGATGTGTTTGGTGAATATGCCAAGTACGTGACGGAGTTTTTCAACTATGAAATGGTGTTGCCCATGAACACCGGTGCCGAGGCGGTGGAGACCGCGTTGAAGTTGGCCAGAAGATGGGGATACATGAAGAAAGGCATCAAGAACGAAGAAGCCATCATTTTGTCTGCCGTCGACAACTTCCACGGCAGGACGCTCGGGGTCATTTCCATGTCCACAGACCCCGACGCCACCACCGACTTTGGTCCGTACTTGAACGGCGTGGGCCCCCAGATCCCCGGTGAGTCCAAGGGCACCTTGTTGAGATACGGTGTCATTGAGGATGTGGAGAAGGCATTTGCCAATGCCGGAGACAAGATTGCTGCCTTATTGTTGGAGCCCATCCAGGGTGAGGCCGGCATTGTTGTACCTCCCCAGGGCTACTTCACCAGGGTCCAGGAATTGTGCAGAAAACACAACGTGTTGTTGATCTGTGATGAGATCCAGACGGGAATTGCCAGAACCGGTAAGATGTTGTGTTACGAGCACTACGACAATGTCAAGCCCGACATTGTGCTTTTGGGAAAGGCAATTTCGGGAGGTGTATACCCCGTGTCTGCCGTGTTGTCTTCTAAGGAGATTATGCTGACGTTGTCCCCTGGCTCTCATGGCTCCACCTACGGAGGAAACCCTTTGGCATGTAAGGTAGCCATGGCTGCGTTGCAGGTTGTGAGGGATGAGTCCTTGGTGGACCGTGCAAAGTACTTGGGTGATTTATTGCGTTCCAAGTTGGAAGCTTTGCAGCTGGAGTCTAATGGCATCATTTCCGAAGTCAGAGGCAAGGGTTTGTTGTCTGCGATTGTCATTGACGATTCCAAGGCCAACGGTAGATCCGCCTGGGACCTCTGTTTGGTGATGAAGGACTACGGTGTGTTGGCCAAACCCACCCACGACCATATCATCAGATTGGCCCCTCCAATCGTCATCTCTGAGGAGGACTTATTGAAGGGTGTGGAGGTAATCAAGAAGTCTTTGGCGGACTTGCCAAACGCTCCACACGTTGCTCATTAGACGGAGTCATGTATATATAACGGAGAAACATTAAGAAAGTAAAAAAAAAAAAACGATAATTAACGATATTACGAACATTGTTCCGTTAGTAAATTAAGCTGGTGTAAAATGTCCCCAAAAAGGGGGACAGTCTCTTTCTATGGACTATCTACATCCTAAACTTTTATGAAAATGACAACAAAAAACTTGCATCTTTCTAAAGAAACAATAAGTATTCCTTAGAACCTCTTCTAGACGTAAAAGGCACGGGAGAAACAAAAAAAAAGATTGCAGCACCACAATTTCGCATATGGTCTCCCACTACACTACTCAGTGTGGCTCTACGTGGCTTAACTAACGTTGATCGGACGGGAAACAGTGCTTTTCACGTGATCTGGCCGCAACCGTCAGTGCTTAAGTGGTGGATTACTCAATTACCCTCTATGACGGATATTCAGAAACATGTGAATATAATAGCGTTTTTTCTATAATACGATTTGTTTCTTTAAAAAAAAAAAAGGTTTTTTTTCTATATTACGATTTGCTTCTATAAAATGATTTGTATCTATTTCAACTGAACCAAACCAACTTAATATTGAAGCTTTCAGATTCAGTCAATACTTATAGCCTCCTAGTACTTTATGTTTTCAATTTCTACCAAGCAATAGTACTTTTCTTGAGCTCAACCGAGGTGGTTCTATTTCACTTACAGCTCTGCACTTTTCACGGATGACAATATTCTCACAAGTTGCTTTGTCTAAATCGTAATTAGAGTCCAATTCAGGATTCGACAAACGACTCCGGTAACTGATCAAGTTACTATTTAACGACTTCTTTTTTGAGGTTTTCAGGGGAAGCCAGCCCCAATGATTGGCTTTTCTTTTCTTGAGGAGTTATGTACCTTCCTGACGCTTGTAATACACCTTCCTGAGTAGAGAAATTCCATCAAACAGTCTTGAATTAACATAAATGAACTTACAATCTTAGTCCCAGCTGCTCAAATATATATAAAATTAAAGTAATTAGGGCCCTCCCACGGGATACCCCCGTCGAAATGGGCTATGTGAATATCTAATGCAAGTACTGATGAGTATCGCTTCAAGCCTCCTCATCGTCAGCATGGCGGCCGTTAGAGATATGACCCAAGGCTGCCAATCTTCTCTTCTTTTCAACCTCGGTTTCTTGGGGTAAATCGGATTCATCGGTCTCATCAACTTCGGACTCTTCCACCTCCGGTTCCTCAGACAAGTCACGTTCAGGTTCTTCGTGCACGACAGATGGCAGGTCGGAAGAAACGACATTGATCTCAGGAATGACCTGCGGCACAGGGACGTTTTCTTTTCGAGCCTCCTTGGATGCTTTGGGCTCCTTGCTTTTTAAACCCACCATAGATAACGCCTTTCCCACTAAAGAACCCGAGCGAGACCGGCTCTTTTCAGGCATGCGTCTGTTGAGCCTGTATCTTCTAATAATATCACCGTCGGCATTCTCAATGACAAGAAGATTGTCAACTTGGTGAGCATAGTACCTCTTTCCTTTACCTTCTTCGCCCTTCTTCACAAACGCGGTTCTTCCACTCACAGACCGAGATAATTTCTTGGTCAAAGACTCGTTCTCGGAAGAATGTTCAGACTTGCCTGTGATCACCGAAAACTGTGACATATGACGTCTCAAAGAGCCCATGGAGTGAAGACTAACATTGTCGGGGGATTCAATTTCACTTTGGGGCTCTTTCTCGTTAACCTTGCGTTTCTTGTTAACCTTACGCTCTTCGTCTTTGCCGTCATTGTCCAGGCCATCATCTTCCTTCTCCAAGTCCACAGACTTGACTATTTCACCGTCACTGTCTTCGAGAATAATATGGTCACCTTCTTCGTAGATGGCACCATTCTCCATCTCAGATTCCATATTTTCGGTTGGCTTTTTAGACTTGGTGCCACGTGGACTTGCATCCGAGCTCTCCAGTTTGATTGAAGCTTCATCATCTCTAGGGGGAGCGGTCAAGGGGGATCTTCCGAGCTGGAGAAACTCTGTTGGGGGCCGTTGTCTTTCAATTGTGGAAGCCGGCTGAACCCCGTCCTCTTTTCTTTGCTTGGCCTTTTTTCTGAGACGCTTTCTTCTTGCACCTCCTGCTGGGCGGACTTTCACTCCTGAGGTTTCGATAGTATTAGATTGCTGCAAAGGCTGATCATGGCCGGCTTTCTCATTTTTAACCGAAACAGAATCAATCCTGTGAAGGGAGTATGACGTGGACATGTTTTCCAACTTCTGCAAACGCGACATCCACGAAGGACCTTGGTCGTTGGTATTGGTGACGGTGAAGGACATGGTTATGGCCATTCTGTTCAACCGCTTACCAAGCGCAAGCACTGCCACGGACGAGCCATGCACGACAATGGAAACAATGACAATAAAACACACAAGGGGCCAAATAGCCGCTATCAATTGATAATGGGGGAAATCCTTGTCGGGAAGGTGGGCAAGCGGGGTTTCTTCTGTTGTGTAATGAGCCTCAAGGTCTTTTCTGGCCAAGATAGCTGCGAAGATTGCACCCACACCAATAGGCCCGAAATGGCCACAGAAAAGGGCTTCTCTCCAAGTCTTGATATCTGGCACAAACGGCTTGAGAGCCATGACACCGGGGATTCTTCTGAGGAATATAATGACTATAGCCAATACGATCAAGCGCCACACATTCAAGCCAAGACTAGCATTATTGAATTCGTGCCAGGGCACAATGGCGCCAAAGTAAACGAAAAACGAAAGATTTAGAAGCAAGTCTATGACAGTGGAGACATGCGATTCCTCGGTCTTCCGGGCAAAGTCTCCGTTCCAGCCGAAAGCAGTTCCGGCGGCAAACGACACCAAGAGGTCATCCACACCAAGCATGGAGCCGATACCCGCGGAGTTGAAAGCCAAAAACACAAAAAATGCGAGGAAGGACTCGCGGTCAATCAAGCCCTTTCCCTCGGCAAATGCCACGGCTTTGCGCAAGACATAGCCAAGGAAAACTCCCAAAACAATACCGAAAGCGCATTCCCATAAAATGGTCAAAGTGATCCAGTGCTTGATGATTTCGCCAGGGTGGCCTGCGTCCACAATAAGATACAAGGATAAAAAGATAAAAGGAAAGGCCATTCCGTCGTTGCACCCAGACTCGGCGGTCAAAAGGTTCCGTAAATGGCCGGGAACACGCTCGGCAAATTTACCTTTACCCACGACGGCGGCGGCAAGAACCGGGTCGGTTGCTGTGACACACGCAGAGACCAAAAGCGCCTCGGGGAAGGAGAAATGGGGAATCAAGGCCCATATAAACAAGCCCACGGTGATCCAGCCAAAAGTCATCACCGGCAACAAAAGCATAAACACCGAAAGCCAGTGTTTTTTCATGTACTTGCGGGGCAACTCGACGGCCACGGCCACAATCTGGATACACAAGACGATTCTACAGATTTCCAAGGTCAAGTGGTCGCTATTGCCCCACGAAAGAGGGTCGAACCATTTAAGACAGTGGGGGCCGAGAATGAGACCGGCTATAGTGGCGACGGTGGCTTCACCAATGTATAAGCGTTCTTTAACAAAGAGCGAAAAGAGTGAAAAGAGCGTACTGAAGATGCCAATACAGGCGTAGGCCACATGTGCCTTTTCTACCTAGAGGGGTTAGTGGGGGCTGATGAATATGTATTGCTTGCAAGGCATGTGAGATGGGGAGTTCTTGGTGGTTGAAGGGCCATGGTATTTGGGGGTACTTTAAGGGTACTTTGGGTGTACTTTGGGTGTACTTTGGGTGTACTTTGAGGGTACTTTGAGGGTACTTTGAGGGTACTTTGAGGGTACTTTGAGGGTACTTTGGGGGTATTTGGGGGTACTTTGGGGTACTTTGGGGAATGGGGTTTCCTTTGGTGGGGCAGTTTTCTTTTTCTGGCTCTTCCAAAAACTTTAAGGTGTTTGCATTCAATGTGGAGGGGATAAAAACTAAGGAAAGGGACGGGACACGATACGGCGAAGCTGAAGAGACTTTCAAGTCCATGCTACGACAAAACAAGAAGAAGAAGAAACTGCCCCTTTCCTCATAACCTTGTCGTTTTGTAACATATTCCTTGCTTCATCATCATGGGAATCAATTACAGCGCTTATATCTTCATCAAACAGGATAGCAAAGCGACCGCGGGAACCAAGAAAAAAGAAAAAGAACCCAAGTGGTTATGTTGGCCCCATTTTTCTTGTGGCAAATCTCAAAAATATCCATCACAGATCAGGCTCGCCCAATCCAATGCACTAAAGCTTCAAAGATAACAGAACCGTAGACACCAAGTCACGTGGAAGACCATATCATCATCACAGAAGGGGAATCACAAAGCAAGTTCTTGTAAGGGAAGCTCTTGCAAGGACAAGGGCCGCTAACAAATCTCACATACCTCTAATTGGGCCCACATTATTTGAAGGGCATTAGTGTACAAGAAGAAGGAGCAGAAGAAGAAAAAAAGGGCGGAAGCACGTCTGCCAAGAGTTTAATCTGGGCATGGCCCAGGGCAGCGAGCGTGCGAGATGCCTTCGAAGCAAGCAGGAAAGCAACCACGGTAGGCTGGTAGCATGGGCGGAAGACACCACACAAAATGTGAAAAGAGCTGGTACAGAGCTGTTGCAGAGCTGGTACAGATTTGCTACAGAAGAAAAAAGAACAGGTGTAGTATTGATTTGCTGTGGTTTTCATCCCTGGCAATTGTATTGATATTATGGGTGTTTCTATGCTGGGCAAACGTCATAATTTAGCCGGGCACAGCTGGAATGCCGGGCACAGCTGGATGCCGGGCGATTGTGAGGGTTGCGAGCACGTGGTGTGCGACCGATGTATACACAACCTTGAAGGAAGGGAGTGTGTTCGCATCTGTTCCTTGATTGTTGAATCATTTGTGTTTTTTTTGTGTGTTTTCTTTATTGTGTTTTCTTTATTGTGTTTTTTTTTTTCTCTTTTTGAGTCTTGATTTCTTTTTTATTCTCTTTTTTCTTTCTTTAATACCAGCTCCCGTCATCCACACCGGCCTTTATAACTAGAAGCTCTTATTCCAAACACTGGCGTCCTTATCTACAAGCAGGCCTGGAAGCTGGGGCCACCCAGTGCGAACAAAGCGTCCACTATGTACACTCCGGGGCCATGGCCCTATTTGACGAATTGCATGTTCCTCGGCCCTACCGCTTGCTCTGGGTACGGCTGAAGCGGCGTGTGAAAATCCCACGGCTGTTTTCGAGAAAGACGCCGGGGCACTTCTGCGGGTTGGGAGGGCTTTTAATATCCACCCTATTATTTTTGAACTCTTTTAATTTTCGCCCTTTTAATTCCCACCCTATTATTTTTGAACCCTTTTATTTACCCATCCTTTTATTTACCCATCCTTTTATTTATCCACCCTTTTATTTATCCACCCTTTTATTTATCCACCCTTTTTATCCACCCTTTTATTTATCCACCCTTTTATTTATCCACCCTTTTATTTATTCGGCTCTTTACGTTTTTTTTTATGAATCTCGGGTGAAGTAACGGGGGTGTAAGTGTTGAGAACCATGCCATTTCTAAAACTCGGAACATCAGCTGCGAGAGCCCTGGTGGCAGTGGTGGGCGCGCGGTTTTACTTGGTACATTTTGATAAGAATTTATATTGAAATTCATTAAAATTCATTAAATTAGTTTCTATTAAGTAGAATTTACTACTTAATGACTCGCATAAATTCAAAAAATAAACAGGCAGAAATCGAAAGGATATTGTTGGAAGAAAAAAATCTTTGGACTTAACCGACTGCAAAAGTATTATGACTGGCATGGAACAAAATGGAAAGAAAGGCAAGTATAACGCATATGCACAAAGGCAAGAAAGTACTTTTCTGAATGGAAGGAAAAGTGACGTAAGATACATGGAGGCTGCGAAAAGGTCTATAGTTAAGGAACGCGACTATGGCGGCTTTCTACGCCTGGGGTTTCTATGATTTATTGATGCCGCGTGTGACTGAGATACTTTTAACACCCTACCTGGTCTATAGGCTTGGTATGGGTATGCATGAACCCCCAGTAATACGCCAATTCATTATCACTTCCTTATACTGTAAAGGTGAACTTTGGCCTCGTATTATAGGTGTGAGCGAATCACTCTCCGCTGTCTTAGCTCGTGGAGAACTGTAAAACTGGCTGCAACTTACACTTGAAAACTTCCTTGAGACATTACACGGGTGGAGACTCTTGTAAAGTTTTTCGAGTAGGTGCAAAGCTTCCTGGGAAGTGTTCTAAAGTCTTCTTCCGGAACCTACCTCTTTGGCTGATTCTGCTCTTTCATCGCTGTGGGTGATGTGATTCTCGACTTGACTCAACACGAAAGTCAACCTTTCGTTTTGGGGCCGTATTGAATTATGCTTGGTGGAGGCAAATTAGCAAGCACAAATATCATTATATATACCGATTGATCTTAGACCAAGATGGAAAGCGTAGTGGACCATATTGCCCAGCAACATATGATGTGGCCCTGTCCTAGTTTGAGGTTGTTGCAAATGCACAGCTGCAAACTTAGTACGACCCGAAATTGGGTTTCTGGATTTCCAATATGAACATACGCTACGCACGCGTAGAAGCTCCGAGTAGAGTAGTGGAAGAAAATCCATCGTGGGCGTAGGGTAGAGTTGACCGTTAGCTACTTTACTTGTGTATGGGTTATCGTGGTAATTGCTTGTAAAGGAACTAAAATTATAACATCATAAAAGGCCCAGTTCCCTCAATCTCTTTCTCAGCATTGATGAATTCCGGGCATTCCAGTATCTCGCCCTCCTAACCATACATACCTTTGTCAAGTATATCGTCGATTGTGATTATTCCTCTGATTTGAGTTGTGCCAACATTTGTAATGATCTTGACAGAAGCCTTTCTCTTTTCTTTGTCACTATCTCTCCTCCTAGAGAAAGGGCTCTTCTGAGGGTACTGAAATAGCAGCGGCAGCAACATAAACCTTGCAAATGTGCTACAATACCTGGAAACGTGACTTTTGAGTGATACTCCTTCCTGGCACCCACTCGAGTGATTCCCTGAGGTATTGTTCACATTATTCCGCGTCAATTTTGCTCTTGTCATCGAGGAATGAACCCCCAGTATCACCAGACATCCCTTCCGAGATCTCAAATCTACCTCAAAAGAATCTTCGTCTAAGTTGGTCACTGTAATCCCCTTATACTTGAAGTAGACCTCGAAGAATCGATTTTAGTAGAGCAAGTTGTGCCCCTGAGAGTCCAGCAGTTTTTTAATATCGCTATTGTGAACCGCGGATCAATTGCAATAGAAACAAAAGCATCTCTTTTGATGTGATCATCTCTTCTTGTAAAGAATACTCAAGTAACTTCCTCTCGGCTCCTCCAGTACAACAGCAATGAGAGCATTTGATCCACATCTTCATTTTCTTTAAAAGAACACCCTAAAGTCTTTTGGTTCTTTCCTGTATATCTGTTACCCATTAATTTCTTCAACCTCAAATGTGTAGTTCTGCAATTCATACCGACTACTGTAGAAGTGTAACGTGACTCTAGGAACTGATTCTCTCCTTCACTTCTCCCGTCGTCAAGCGTAATAGAAAACCTGGTTTTATTTCTGTTAAGCCTCTCTTTTTCACTTTTGAATTTATTCTCGAAAATATCTTCAATTCTTCTTCTCAACACTACGGCCCACGGTGGGAGCATCTTCTCTCACAATTACATCAATGCCTGAAGGATGTGGTAAAAACGGAAAATTGATTTTTCACAACCATCTTCATTCATCTCTCGTACTCAGGTACATCGAACTTAAAGTATTTCGCTCCTCATTTTCGTCCAGGGATTCCCATACCTAAATAATCTGGAACTTCTTTAGCCACATAGTGCTGTTTCGAAATCATTGTAGACCTCTTTTTTTGGGGGGCACCGAGCGCACTTCGTGACAACCCTTTTTTGGTCGGCTGGCATTTCTTCCAGACCTTCCAGAAACTTGAGAATCCCATATACCATGGTACCTTTGAGCTTGATTCCATGACGAAAGCAAAACTTCACCAAAGGCACTTTGTTAGGTCGGCTTGTTGACGGCATTCAGTGCTCAGGCTACAATCCCCCCGAACTTCCTGTGTTCGAGACGTTCCCAAAAGTTTGGATATGCTTGCCCGTGCTCGAAGAAACCTGGATATCTGGACTAAAATCCAAGAATCAGATTCTCTACCCTCCCTTTTATGTCTTTTGACTTCGTGCATTGCATGCCTGATCATTTTACGAGGTGCGTCTTAAAAACTCACGACGTGGAGGCACGCGATTCACAATTTCTAAACATAACAATTTTTGAAAAATTCATAAATAAAGAAGTCCCCAATATATTAAATATCCACTGGATATAAACCCCGATTGTCTGCGCTACTCTACTAGGCAGCCAGGTCCAAGTTTATCAGTAGCCTGGAGACCTAGTGAGTTGCTCTTACGCGCAATTGGACGGCTTTGTTCCCACATATCTCCGCACGTATATCCGCACATATCTCCGTACATATCTCCGCACCACACTATACTGTCCAACAAAATACTCTGTGATAAACAAAGCATCAAAACAAGAAACTTTTTTGGCTATTTTGTCGCAATTTCTTCTTCTTTGCTGTTTCCCTTTCTTTACTGCTTCCCATTCTTTTTCTGAGTCGCCTTCTTTCGCTGACTCCCCTTCTTTTTCTGGTCCCCTTCTTTCGCTGACTTCCATTCTTTCGCTGACTCTCCATAACCAAGAGTCCCTTCATTTGATCCTACTTCATTCCTAAATCATCTATGACCCAACAAGGTATGTGGATCATCGGCTACGGCTCTCTTATCTTTAAACCACCGCCGTTGGTTTCCTTCAGAGTATCAGGTACCATCCAAGGGTATATCCGCAGGTTTTGGCAGTCATCATCCGACCATAGGGGTACACCTGAGGCTCCAGGACGTGTGGCGACGTTGGTGTCGCTCGACGATTTGAAACACCACGAAACCTTCAAGCAAAACTTTCTTTCATACAACTTAACTCAACAAGAAGGTGGCCAACTTCAAATACACGAATCTACACAAGACGTATCGCAGTTGGAGAGCCACGATCTCAAAGTCTGGGGCGTGGCCTACTATATAGAGCCGGAAAATGTTGACGAGGTAAAGCTGTACTTGGACATCAGGGAGCAGGATGGCTATACGCTCCACACCATCGAATTTCACGTGCACGCAGTCCCCGAAAATGATAACGGTGCGCAAGAGATCGTCACTGCACTTCCAAGAGCTGCCGATGGCAACTTGTATATCAAGTCACACGTATACATTGGCACAATCGATAACCAGTCGTTCGTGGGGCCCGAGAGTATCGAGAACACTGCCAAAGTCATCAGAAACAGTCACGGCCCCAGTGGGGATAATTTCCTGTACTTGCACAGTCTCACTGTGTCTCTTAGAGACTTGAACGCCGACCTGTCATCCACGGATTCTTATTTGGAAGCGCTTACGCACATGGCCTCTCCAGAATGAAGTTACTAGGTTGCACGGGGGTCTCCTCAAAGATGGCACTAGGCACGGGTGATGTTTAGGGCCGATTTCCCTTTTTTTCATCTACAACCTCCTCTTAAAAAGCTCGGTTTATTAGCAAATATATACCAAATATTGCAATTCAGCCTGACTGGCACCACAAGTAGGAATCCCAAAGGGTTTCGCCTACTTCCTTGGCCGCTCATCCCTACGGGGACCCAACAACGTTGTATGTCTGTGTCTGCTCGCGTAAGGAGATGGCCCTATCAACGTCCACCATGCTTTCATGGATCAGGTGGATCATCGTTGCAATCGACTCACTAGAAACCCCCAAAGTATCGATGTTGCGCACCAAAAGAGTCTCGAACCCCTCCACGTCAAGGTTATGATGCCACTGCGTCATCTTCTTGTACTCGTCCATGTGTGTCCATTGGTGGATGTTCTGGGCGCCAAATGTATCCTGCGAATCATTGAGGGTGTAGAAGAGATCGTACTTCTCCAAAACCCGGTCTCGCATCACGCTGATCTGGGTGATTGCATCCACAATGTTTCTGATGTGCAGTGTAAAGCCATTGCTAAGACGAGCCACATCACTCTGGGTTTGCCCGAACTTGGCCTCCACTATCGAGAGCAAATACTGGCATCTCTTGAGCTTGTTTTTCAAGTAAGCGCCGTGCATTTCTTCGTTGGATTTCACGCTTGCTTTGATTGCCGACATTTCACTGTGGATTCTAGAAACTTCCATCACCAATTGACCTTCGGTGGTTCTGATAAGCAAGATCTCCCGCACCATCTTGCGGATGGTGTCTCCACAAGGCAAAACCACTGCTCGGATCATGTGCGCAAATATCTGTCTGTAGCCTTCAACAACCCTCACAAGGAGATGTGCCTCTTCCTCGGCATCGAAACGCGAGTCACTGTCGTCGCCAATCTGGTTCAATTCTCCTTCGAGATCTTGGAGCAGATCAATTTGCGGAATGCTCCCCCCAAACCGTTGAACTAAAGCCTGAGAGCTGCCAAAACTGGTAGTCTCAACACTTTGCATGTCGGGCAAGACCATCATGTTTGTGAAGCTTCTGGTGCTTGTGGTGTTTCTCATGCTTGGCAAGTTCTCGCATAGTCCACTAGATTTGGTGCCCAAAAAGTAATCTGTTCCTTCATCCAAAAATCTCATGGGCTTGGGCATGGTCACAGAAGCAAACCCCGTGTCTTGTTCGACCCGTTCAAGTAGCAATTCGGTTGATTTCCAAACCATGCTGTCAAAAAGCTGTCTGTGGCACTCCTCTGCAAGATCCTCGGTCTCGTCAAGATACTCAAACATGTCGTTGGCCACATATTCGTCGAGAAACTCATCGTCCTCAACTTCTTCTGGGGGGGAGGTCGATGCCCCAAAATAGTCGGGAGCGGTGGTTGCAGGGCCGGCCCTGGGGCCATCGCCCAATTCATCGCTAGTTATCACAAAAAGCTGCTTTGTTGGCAATTGACCTTCAAAAGCAAGCTTTCTAGCTTCTCCAAGAAGCGTCTTCAGCTCTGCCCTTTCAGGCGAGGGGGCGTATTCCAAATGGTGCAAGTCAAGCGTCTTCGGTTGCAAAGTTCTTATGGAATCTGTCTGAGTATTCTCCGGCATAATGGTAGTGTAGCTTTGGGTGGAGCACAATGTCGCGATCGCTGCATAGAGTTCGGGAAGCACATCTGGTGAGCACTTGCTTCCGAAAAAAGATCTGTCGGGGGAGTCCCCTGAAAGAAGAGGCACCTCGGTCAAATCAAGCGAGTCAACCGAATAAATATCGAGCGAGGATTCATCTTCCTCCACCTGGTAGTAGGAAAATATCCGGGGATTGGTGTCGTCGTCCGAACTGGCGTCGTCCGAAAACGTGAGGTCCCAGAACTTTGCGACATTCTGGTCTGCAGACAGCCCGCGCACTGTTTTCGACTTCCGGAGTCCCAGGATCTGAGGCGTTTTGGGGCTTCTGGGGGTCCGGGGAATTGTGGGGCTTCCGTGTGATATTGGAGTTCCGGGGGCTCGGTCCCTTCTGGTGGTTCCGAGATTATGGGGACTCCTGGGGCTTCTGGGAGTCCCGGGGTGGCCATGTGTTTGATCGGAACAATATTCCGTCTCGCTCATACCCGGACTCAGAAAGATAATGGCTGCAAATTCGATGGTTGCAAACTCGCCATTGCCAACACCAGCGGTTCCAAACTCAACCACAGAATTTCTCTTTGAATAGAAAGCTTCGTCCTCTTCGTTTTGCGCTTCTTGGGTGTCGAAGTCCTCCTCTTGTTCTGGGGCCTCCTCCCCCGCTGCATGTTCTTGCTCCTCCTCTTCCGCCTCTTCCTCCTCGTCATCGTACTCGTCATCGTTATCTTCATCTTCATCTTCCTCATACTCCTCCTCCTCTTCTTCGGCAAAGACTTCGTCGTCCACCTCCTCTTCATCGCTGATTTCGGTGACACTCTCGTCTGTGGCTTCCACTGCAGCATTCAATTCCTCTCCTGCGTTCCATATGCTTCTGATACTAGCATTCTCGTTTCCCAAGGTCGAGTCAGAGTTTACTTCCTCTCCTTCCACAACGAACTTTTCTGAATCAATAGAGCTGTTGGTGGACTCATAAAAGGAAAAACACCCCTCCACTGAAGATTGGTCATGGGCGCCTTGGGGTTCATCTGTGGTATAGACATCGCGGTGGGAGAAAAGATTCTTCGCAAAGGATTTCATCTTCGTACGGGTTTCTCTCGACCGTTCGCGGACCTTGGTAAAGGTCTTTATAGAAACACTCACTTGCTTTGCGGTCAAGCTCAAGAAGATGGATTTGTGGGCATTCGACATCTGAGCAAAAATTGAAGGCCCCTCTTCCTCGTCGGTCCCTGTCAAAGTAGAGGGCGAAATGCTCTCGGACAGTGACTTGTGGACGATCTTGTTGACAAAGTATCTCTCAAAAGAAGGCACCAGCAAGAAGTTCCACACCTCGGGCGGCAAGCGGAATGCAGAGGGTGAAACGTTTTGAAAACTGGTGCTTAGGGGGGAGAAGGCAGAAAAGGCAGAAACAGCAGAAAAGGCAGACAATCCAGCAGACTCAAGAATATCCCCGCTCATTATTCTTTTAATGGGATTTTCATTTGTACTCATCCAATGAGAATTGTGCGCTCCAGACAAGAGAGCCATAGAGTCTGCCGAATGACACACCTTGGGCATGTTTCTTTTAGAACCCATCCATCGAGTTCTGCGAATAAGCTTCCGCTTCATTGCTCTCAACTTTGTTCTCAATCGTCTTGTCTTTTTCGTTCTGCCGTGACTGGTGAGATTTTTTGGTGAAGTTGAATGATTATAAGGTCCGAAATGCGGTAAGCTGGAGGCTGGCCTTTCAAATTGGGCTCCAGGTAAGCCCCTTCCAATGAGGTTGGGGCTCCAAGGGCTTGCAGGCAAACTCTCGCATAGGACTCCAGGTCTGGAAGCCTTGGGCTCTGCAGATCTAGAAAAAAGTTGCATTGTTAGTTTCCCAAATGATAGGAACTTGATTTGCTCGGGGAAGTCTGTGTGTTCGTTCAGGCTTGCGTTGTATCCGGTAGTGGATAATTGTGCGGTTCAAGAAAGGTTTGTGATCGATCTCAAGAAGCACTGGAGCAAAAGGTAGGTGGAAAAAAAAATTAAAAAAAAATTAAAAAAAAATGTTGGGGGGTCCCACTCCTTATATATCCGTGTCGCTTTTATGATACCCTTCAGTTAATTTATGTCATATGGCAGGTCAAAATTGTCAAGAGAAGAATATGCGAAGAAACGCCCGGGAAATGTTGACAAATGTGCATGTAAGATCCTACTGGATATTTCTAAGGGCGGCAGAAGACCAAAAAAACCAAGAAAATCAGTTTTCTGGGATGTTTATCACAAAAGTACTATGTTGTATTGCGAAACCCATACAACAAAACAATGACAGATGGTGTGATTTATCGCATCTTGGGTATTAGGATCGGCCAGATTGAGCGATTGCTGCAGACATACGGAAAAACTATTTGTGTTCATGTCAATTTTGAACGTCACCATATCCAAATAATATCGGAGAGCCCGATGTGATTGTTTTGAAAAGAAATAACATAAAGACATTGATCTTTGACTGGATTTTCAAAGGAGCCATGAGATCCAAAAGCTTGATTTAAAATCGATCTCGTGATGTCAGATACTGATCCGCAGAACATTTTGCAAGGTCAATCTTGCATTGTATTGAGTAGTTGTGTTTGTTCTGCTTTCTCGTTGATATAATACTTGGGCCCTTTTTCTGAAGCAACTGCTTTATTAAAAAAGTTGGAATGAAAGCCATCTACGCATATTTGACAGACTTAAAAAGCAAGGACTTCAAATGGGGTGTGCATCATTTGCTTCTTCATGCATTTCGAGAAATGAAATAACACAAAATGAAAGAATATGAAAGAATATGCAATGAGAGAATACAAAATGAAAGAATAAAAAATGAGCTACAAAACTTCACAAAGTGGAAGGAAAAAAAAATAGTCCACTTAGTCAAAACCCTCTATACACTTTTGGTAGGGATCGTAACCCGAAATGTCAAAAATCAATATTGAAATAAGAAGATATAAAAAAAATCGACATTTCCGTCAAAAATTTCATCAATGTAATGAAGGGAACATTTTTGGTAACGAATAAACAGGCCGTGATCTCTTCTCATGAATGCGTCGGTGCATACTTGAAAAGAGTAGTTTCCCAATACCTCTTTTTCTTTTTTGCAAGTGACGAATATTGTCTTGAGGAAGTCATTTTGAAGTCCCTTGCAGAAACAAAATACCCTGACTGGAAAAAGCTGAGGGTTTCGAAAGCAGTTTTTTTTTTTCTACGTGTTTTAGCTTAAATGTATATGACCAGGGTGGCAGATAGTGAGCCCCAAAGAATGAGATTAGGGGTTTTAGCTGCTTGTGAAAGCTGAATTTTCTTGATGGGCAAATATAGCATAATTAAAACTTTATTAAAGCATTAAAAAAAAAAAAAAAAAAGGAAGAGCAAAAAGAAATCTCCCGGGGGTGAGTCGAACACCCGATCTCAAGATTACAACTTTCAATTACAGTCTCGCGCCTTAGCCAGCTTGGCCACCGAGAGGATTTCTGGAAAAAGCTAGAAAAACTTGCACTATACCAATAATCCTGAAATTATATTTCCCTTTTTCCAAAAAAGAAAAATTTACCAGTCATGATGATAGCGAGGTAGACTTAGAATAGTATTACTGACTTTGCATTTATTTGAAACATTCTTTTTCATTTTTTTGGACTTTTCTATTTTGAATTTTTTATTTTGAAGGTTAAGATTAGAATTGGAGAATTTGAAAGAAATCTTTGGAAGCGTCGAAGCGCTTCGTACGTATTTCGCCAACCTATGAACTTACGAGAGATGTTAGCTCCGGCAGACACATCATATGCTAACTTACGAAATCTTAACTGGTTTGTGAAAGTCGTACGTAAGGTCTATTTGGTGAGGCGTCGGGAAGCAGAGGGTGGTGTTGCTCTCTCTTCCTTGCTGAATAGACTATTAATTCGGGCGCTCGGGATGACGACTCCGATGGGCCGGTGACACAATTATTCTTTTAAATTCAAGGCAATGATTTCGGATTGGGCAGAGGTCTTCATGAGGGGTCACTCCCAATGGGAGACTTTGCGTGTGATTCTTGGGTCACACTAATCCTCATGCACCTTTTCTGAAATGTGAACTTGTTACAGGTTTTTTCTATAGCTTCTATAGTTTTTTGTAGCTGGGAAGTGCTGGTCACTTCTCAATTACAGCCTGTAATGAGATGTTTCTTTCAAAAAAAAAAAAAAAAAAAAAAAAAAAAAAAAATAGCCATGTTTAAAGCTGTTGTTATTTTGTTAATATCTGAAATCTGTCTTGCTGTTGTGGAAGACCCTTCTCTCTATTAGAAAATAATCAACCCTGAAAATCATTCATGTATGCTCATACATGTTTCTTACATGCCTTTTTTTCTCGTAAAAGATGTCCAAACAGGTGATGTTTTTTTACCCAAATTTCAATTTTTGTATTAAAATTTGATGTTTGCTGTAAGCTTTGTGGGTGTTTGAATTTATTAAAAGTCTTTTTGTGTTTCTCCAGTTGTGTAAAAAAAAAAATTCGTCTCCACTTTAATTCACTAATAGTAAAGTTTTAATAAAAAATGAGGGATAATTGAGGAGTTAAGAATATGAAAAAGATGACGGAAAAAATATCAAAAAGTCAAAAAAACCAAACAAACTGAGCCTCTTTGAGTGCTCTTGAGAAATTGTTACTGGAAATTACGAAGATCCATTTGCTATTTTGAAAATTTGGGCAATTTATGAATGTGATGGGGTTTTCCAAGAGGGTGATTGGTTTACGTAGTAGTATCCATGCCTGGAGCCGCACCCACGCGAAGGTCCAAAATGGAGCGAGCGTGTGTTTGTCTGTTCACTAGTCGTGGTGATAAGGTCTGTTTCACTTGAATTTTCTTGAACTTTTCTCGAATTTTCTCGAATTTTCTTGAATGATCTTGAAATTTCCCTGGTCACTTTGAGTAGTCCGAGTCAGAAAGAATATATTAAAGCTAATTCTTACCACACGTGGCAAATCTCTGCGGATCAGGCATTTGCACAATTTTTTTTTTTTTTTTTTTTTTTTTTTGAAGAAATATCATATTAACAGATGCTATTATCAAAGTTTGTCATTCACTTATCCAAAAACTTCAAAACTATATAGTCCATAGAAGAAAACTCTGTAACTGATGGCGACTTCACCCCAGGTGTTTAATGAAACCGTTCCACTGAAATATCTCTGTTATGACTTACAAAATTGAAGCAATATGAAAATTTCCATCTATCTGTCTCCATTCATCTGGAATGGTTTGATATTAGGGCCATATCAGTAATCAATAATTCAATAACTCAATACTTCCTTTTCAATTCTGGATTATGCACACGCACTTTAAAACCTCAATATATTTTAAATTCGAAAAAAGCGTATTTCGAGGAAATAAATAGAAACACAAAATGTGCCATAATTAAGCGATCAATTGGAAATAATCCTCTCGCTTTACTGTACGCGTCCCACCCTAAAGTGCTTGGTTTTATACAGTTTTATACATCATTCCATGGGAAGAGGTCACTTCCACTTTCCATTAAAACGTGTAAGCTGAGACATGGAACGAGGAAGACCCAAGAAGCTTTAATGCAGAGAGTCGTATAGAACTGTAAAACTATACTCCTCAGAAGCATACATATCCTCCCTCACCTTCAACCCTTTGCCTCTCACACAATACGTGTCTTATCATTTGGTCGTGTAAGTAAGCTATTCTAACATGGCAATGATTAAACTGTTCGACCATATCCATGTAATTTTCCTTCCTATGTATTCGAAACAACCATACCCTTCACTATAAGGTCAAAATAATTTGCGAGGCGGCCTCCAACAACTTTGAGATCCGGGTGATTTCAAATTGGGCCCTTTCAAATTCTCCTTTCATCACAAACTCTCTAACCATGGGGAACGTGTTCCATTCATATGTGTCATCCTGTTGATCTGGTGCATTATACGGTAAGCCGAAAAGAAAGTTAACATAACCAGCTCGGTCTGGAATACCGCCTTGACCCAAAAACGCCCTGTTGAACCTAATCATGTTCTCATTTGTTGCCCTTCTTGCAGCGGCCAACATGACAGGTTCCATAGATGATGAACCCTTGATGAACGCCTCCCAATTAGTGCGGAATTCCTCTACCGCCTCTGCTCCTTGAGAAAGTTCCCCGAGTGAACGTCCTAGGGTATCGTACTTCATTTGAGGAAGGACATCCGACTTTATTTCGGTGATAACATCCCCGATAAATTTTTCCAAGTCATTTTTGTAATTTTTCAAAGCATCTGTCAAAGAATTGAAGTTTAAAGGTATCAATGGCTGTTCTGCAAGGTGCAAGCCAATCCTAGCAAGAAGTTCCACAATAACCACATGATGCAGCATCAGTGAATCTGCCTCTTTCTCAAAATTAGAAAATGAATCCAAGGAAGAATGTTTCGGATAATTTTCGTCCATGCGGCGGAATCCAATGTCCAACGATGGAATATTCAAATAATTAATGAAAGGAATAAAATCTTTGCTTTGCAAGAAGTTATTGGAAATCTTGTCGTTTCCGCCATGTTGCTTAGTATAGAGATCATAAAGGGACATTTTGGGATTAGATTCATCCTTAGTGTTCGGAATATCAACCTTTTTCAATTCCTGCTTTATAAGCTCATGCAACAATGGATTAGCAGTCACGCTTAATATATCACCAACTTGTACATCACTGATCTCGATGTAGCTGTATCCCTCCTCTTGAAGTTGTTTCTTCTTGCTTTCAACCCATTCGGTTGAACCAGCCAAATTATACTCACTCGCATCAAATGAAACAAAGTATATTGATCTTGCAGGCTTCCAATCAAAACGCCTTTGCAAAGAAGTAAACGCTTTCACGAGCTCGAGTAACACGGCAGTGGCACTAGCCGAAGTGCTCGCACCATAACCAACAGAGTCTCTAGGTGCACCAAAAATGATACCCTTATCAGCCTGTTCTCTTCCAGTAATCGAACCAACCACATTCCAGATCAGGTGGGTTGCTCTCTCCTCGTGACTCACACGAAGCTTGATCATGTTTTCCTCAGACTTCGAACCAGACCAGAAGTTATCATCGAACTGAACGCCTTTGGTTCCCAATCTCTCGAGAAGTTCACGCCCATCTTTGTAAGAAATCGGTATGCATGGTATTTTAGCAGTTGCAGGAGATTTTCCCCAATCCAACCTCATGGAGTCGCTGTTATGAGAAGACCAACCTGGGGTGAGAACATCCCCAGGGCTATATCTTGTGAGGCCAACATTTTCTTTTTGAATGAGGTCTTCATGATCTTCACCTGCCCAATGCAAAGAAGGAGTGATGAAAACAATTGCCTTGACCCCATGAGCATGAGCAATAGCAACTTTGTTTGCCTCAGGAATACCACCACCGTACTTTATTAAAAGAACAGCATCCTTCACTTCTATGCCCACATCAAGGATTTTTTTTATGTCAGAATTGGTTCCTTCACCCGCGTATATAAAAGGAGCATGTATCTCTCCCCCAGAGCTTGGAGAGTTGGGGTTGAAAGCCAAATTCTGCATCTGATCATTTCCATTCTCGTAGAGCGTGGCCTCAAAGGAATTATCTGCAAGTTTCAAGTAGGTCCCTTCTCGTTTGGGGAAGTTGAGATAGCTGTCCATTTCATAAAAGTCTATAACATCTAAGCCATTGTATGAAAAGTAGCTTTCGACGTATCTTGCCATAGCCAAGTCACCAGTGGAACCAGCCAAATGGGGCATGGAAGACAAATACTCCGTATTCTCTTTTAGTGTTTTTGCGCTTATGAACAGCTTGAATGTATCGGCGAGTTTCTCTACATCGTAGAACTTACCGCTGGAGAAGGCACCACCACTTGCCCCATTTACGCCATCGGAACTGCCGCTCATCGGAATGGCGTACATGACAATAACTATGGAGATCACGTAAAGAAGCCTCTTTACAACCAAAGGATTCCCAAGCTTTAGAATTCCTTGTTCATATCGTGTAGTTACATAGTCGCATCCCTCCCGTAGTGGCGTCAGAACTTGTATGAGTGGCGCCACAACGCGGTCTTTGAAAGTATAGATGAGACGTTTTGACAGGAACTCAAGACGTTCTAGTAAAGACCCACGTTTAGCTGGTTCATAGACCTCATCCTCATCGATTTCGAACTGTTCTATCGGCAAGTCTGTCGGACCGGACGAGGTACCTGAAAATGATAAGCGAGCCTCGTAAGCAGGCGGCAGCGAGGGTATATTGTCTGTTGATATCGGCGAGTAGCTTGATGGCATTTTCGGGCTTTTTGAAGACTTAGCACAGTATAAAATGACCTAGGTGTTTCGGGTTTGCCTGTCAGAAAATTCGAAAAAAGGGGCGGTAGGAAGCCGGCGTACAACTAATTTGTTATTCGTATAGGCTGACGTAGAGCTTGCCTCAGCCTCAAGTGCCTAGGCGGTTTTAGACGAATGCGAATGTAGATGCACGTGACTTTATTTTTGAATAGGGATACACGAACACAATCCCTTGGCAGAATGTGCGAAGCTGTGCCCTTAAATAAAAAATGAACTGCCATGTGGATTTGCAGCTTGAAAGCGGGGTAAATCGTGGAAATTTCTTTTTGAGCACTCGGTTACTATAAAAGCAAAATGATTTCCCCCTTGTGTAATTATTGTATCTTTGTTCTCTTCCTGATTGTCTTGTTTGTGCCACTATCACGAGTGTTCAAAATGGCCACGAGCCGTTCTCGGGATTGCCGCCAAACGGTGCAACTAACACAGCCTGGTGTACAGATTTCCCCAGGTTTTCTTTAGCTGAGTCAGAGCGGTGCGACTAACAATAGGCCTTAGTGGTAAAAGCGGAATTGTTTGCCAAATTATTGGTACAAAGAAAGAAGAAGAAGACTAAAGTTATATCTAGATAAATATGATTTTAAAGATTTCAAATCTCACGAAAATAAACCCGGGTGGCGTTGGAAATGGGAAGACGCAAAGTCACCCGCTTCTATGATCCTGCACTTAGACTAGCATTGAGCAGCAAAACGTGCCGGATCTTCGCCAAGTCAAATTACTAAGAGACTTCACACTCAAAGATTGGGAGGAAGTGTCAAATACTAGTGATATCAAACCCCGGGTCTTGACAATAGCGAAATTCTGAGATTTTTGAAGTTAAGAAGTATTGAAATTCAATAAAAAAGAAAAAAAAAAATTCAAGTCAATCTCATCGCATAATTCGGAGGCTGCTCCACAATATGCTCTTGTGCCTTACTCAACCATGAGCAACATCAATCAGGACGGCAGAGACCTTGTCAAAGCAAAAGCCAAAGCCAAAAACAAACTTCCCAAAATCAACAGAAACGATGATTTCTCCGAGCATTTAGAGCGGCAGGTCAAGGCCAACAAAAAATATACATCGGGAAGCTCGCGCAAGAACCAGATATCCATCAACCATCTCTTGGATTTTCTGCTGTATCGTGACCTGCCAGAATATCACCAAAACCACCATAGACCACGCCGTCTATCTTCCAATAAGCCACGAAATACAAAGAACAAACTCTACTTGCATGGGATGCGTTTCATCAACGTCAATTACAAATTTGTCGTGGATCATAGAAAGGCATACAAGGCGCAACAAATCGACCCCAACATTCCCGTGGATACCCAGGATATCTTAAGAATCATTGTACCAAAGGGTAACGCGTGTCCTATCTGTCTCTCTGAAGATTTGGTGGCACCGCGAATGGTGACTTCTTGCGGTCATATTTTGTGCTTGACCTGTCTTCTCTCTTTGCTTGAAAGCGAAGTTCCCACCAATATGAAAAAGGAGAGTAAGGTCATTGTGGAGAAGTATAATGATTGCCCTCTTTGTGGATCTATTATTCGTAAGCGAGACGTCAAGCCTGTTCAAATAGACAATGTGGACGAGCGGTTTGAGGTACCCAAAATTGGCGACGAAGTCGTTTTGTCTTTAATGACAAGAGACTCCGACAGTATTGTACCTATTCCACGGTGGTTTGATGAGAGTTGTCCCCGAGACACTTTTCCCTGGGCCAACCAAGGCGAATCCGACTTGAGTCAGTTTCTGAGATTCTTTAAGGCCGATTTCAGTTACTTGGCCCAGATGTACGAGCAAGAAAAGGAAGATTTGCGCAAGGCCCTTGCACACGACCAGGAGAATTATCACGATGATGGCAAATTCTATAAGCTTGCTCTTAAGTCAATCGACAACGACTTACTGGAATGGGCCACGAAGTTTTCTGAATTTGAGAATGAGCCGTGTGGCGAGCCAGCAGGCACAAAACCAACAACGAACCAGACTACTTTTTACTATTATCAAACTGGGTTTAAGTCTTCAACTACTTTTGTGCTTTCCCCGTTAGACATGAAAGTTTTGAAAACTAGTTTCAATGGGGATTATACCCAGCTCCCCTTCTCGGTAATTGCCAAGGTCGAGAATATAAAGTACGAGGAGTTGGACTCAGAAAGCGCTGCATCGAAATACAAATATCTTCTGCACTTGCCCCTGGGTACTTCCATCGGGTTTTTGGAGTGTAACTGGTTTAAGAATGAGTATATATCTAAAGAGCTGTGGGAGTCATTTAAGACTAGTCTACAGAAGCGAACTAAGACGACATCCAAGAAATTCAAAAAGGAGGAGCTGGATAAGCGTCGCGCAATAATCGAGGAAGAAAGAAGGGCAAGAGAATATATCGAACGGGAGAATAATGGCGGCAATAGGGCACATGACTATAATTACGATTCCGAATCATGGATGCGTCTGGCACTGTTTGGGAGCTTGACAATTTCAGATCACCGTGAGCTCTCCGAACTACCTGTCTTGTCGGCTGAGCCTCAAGTGGTCGGGCTCACTGGAAATAGCGCTGGTGTATCCGAAGCAGAGAGTGCGACTCGGAAATTGGAAAAATCAGTCTGGGGAATGCAGATTCCGAAGTCTGAATCGAAAAATATCGATGGTGAACAAGATGAATGGGATGCAGAAGAAATGATCCGCAAAGCCCGCGAGGAAATAGCGAGACAAGAGGCAGAGACTTCCAACGGCAAGAAGAAAAAGAAAAAGAACAAAATTGTTTTGCTCTCGTCGTGAGTGGTGTTATTTTAAGGAACCACATTCGACCTATTTGGTGCCGTTGTGCTGGGGTGTCTTAAGACGTGTTGCTGATAAAAGTGGTATTTTAATGGTGGATAATTCCGTACAGATCATAGATCCGTAAGAAAATTATTACCTCCTTTCATAATGCCACGTTTACCGTGGTACTTTCTGGGAATCTTGCAGGCCAGACATTAAGGCATGGAAAGAGTATCTAGATTGTCATTGAATTGGTGTTCAAGATGCAGTCGGTGGTGCACCATCATTAAAGACCTGATGGGTCTTTACATTATACTAACTCACAGAAACCGCAGGGTTTAAGCGAGAGATGCACCATGATCATTTAAGAATTCAAGTATATTTCTTCCTAAATATTTTGGCATCATTTTTCAATATGCTACCAGTGTTCGCATCCTGAATACTCCACAGCCTGCTTGGCTCCAGGATCGCGCTTAAAGATCGCCATGCGCGAAACTGGCCACCTGTGCTTACCTACTACAACCATGACTAAGAAAGTGAATTTAAAGTATGTCAAAAACACACAATGAGTTTGCCCATTTTACCTGGGTGATTCACGTTATTATTTCGATCAAACAAAAGTTCAAATACTAACTCGAAATCCAGCTCCGTCACGGAACTACGCACCGCTGCGGATGAAGCTCTTGCAGAGATATTTTACCAGTTGGGATACGAACAGTCGTTCTTTCTCTCGGACCTTAGACTCGGGCTCGGGCTTTCTACCGTGGCAATTGCCGGATTTCTCTATTACTTGGAAAAAAAGGTGTCCTTCAAGGACAGCTACTATGTGATTTGTGCGTCGGTGGTGTTATATGGGCTCATTTCTCTAGTGATGTACTACCTCTCCAACGGTAAGAAGTTCAAAGATATCAAGTATGTGGGAAGCAACAAAGAGAAACAGAAGGTGTCCTTGTACACAAGTACCACAGCTTTTGACCCAATTTATGAAGTGAAGGTGGTCATTGACGACAACTTTTCGGGGCCCATCCACGAGAGTATTCCTTTCACGAAGATGTTCGATCATTTCGGTTACTTGAACAAAGAAGAGACAAAGAAGATTTTTGAGGAGCTCTTGAAGAAAAAGAGCCAATAGGTCAATACTCAGTATTTTGATATGTCAAAAGCAGGGTGACATGAATGAGCGGCCGTTGTGTTGAATGGAGTCAATACTGCTTTAAGGGATTAAATGATAACAAAAAAGAATGAACATAAGATAATAAACAAATAATTGAAATATATTAATCTTTTAGTTTTAGCAGTGTCTCGGTATTGCGATGTATTTTTCAAATCTACACAAGGATATGCGAGGCCTGGAATTAGATATGTTGTAAGTTCTTTTTGAACGCAAGGAAGGCACATTTAGAGAAGTGCTAGCTCATGGAGAACATGCTACAAAGTCCACTTTAAGCCAAACGGGAGTATTGATCAGAAGAACCGAAGAACCGTAGGGGTCGAATATGCCCCTCAGTGAACGACGACATTACGGAAACTTTCTCTAACTTGGTACCTTGGAATAGCCCAGGATATACGGAATTAATATCGAATAATCATACGAAGAGTAGGAGTGATTTGAACAAACATATGCAGCTGCAAGTCGAAACACCTTCAAGGTCATCAGCCCACAGAGGCATCATTGTATGTCCTTGAGTAAACCCATCCTCACTTTGCTATTTGCTACAGGCTTAGAGAAATCGTGGTCGCGAGGGCCCCCTTCAAACTTCCCTAAGCCTTGATCTTATCATCCATCTCGGTGAACTGCCTTGCCATTTGTTGCAACTTCCATGGCAAAACCTTCATAAAGTAGCCAAAGTTGGAATAGAACGGCTCACACATTATTCCTACCTCGCCAACATTGACTTTCTGAAGAATTGAACGAGCAAACGCAGAATGGTCGACCAAAGGGGCCACAAACAAGCGGCTGGGTTCGAGGTCCTTAAACATTTCTGTGGTTAATTGGCCGGGTGTCACCAAAAGCATCCTCACGCTCGGGAGATCTCCTACTTCAACAGCAAGAACCTCATGGAATTGAGTGGCTGCAGCCTTTGAAGCCGAGTATGCCAGGAGGTGACGTGCGCCAAAAGCTCCAAGCACAGAGGAGATCGTCACCACCGATAGACGGCGCGGCAAATGGTTCTGGATGTGATCAGAAACTACCTTTTGTAAGATAGACACGGGCGCAAAGGTATTCACATTGAAAACAGTCTGGATGGATTCAGGCTTCATAGTGAGCATAGAGCCACTTAGCCGGATGCCCGCATTGTTGACAACCACGCTAATTGGTCGGCCCAAAGCATTGCAGTCGGCATAGACTTCCACAAGTGCCTTCTCCACAGCCTCAGCTGATGCTAAATCACACTTTATAAAGTGCACAGACTCACCCATATGCGTCTTGGGCTCGACAATATCCAACACAAACACGCGCTGCAACTTATATTCCATGACAAGAGACTTGACCATCTCTAACCCGAGTCCACACAGGCCCCCAGTGACCAAGGCCACATCGTGGGCACCAAGAGGGCGAAGAGGTACAGATGGAAGCTTGGATATCCTATTTATAATGGTAAACAATTCAATTGCAACGTAAACTCCAGCGAACACCACGCCTGGCCACGAATAGTCGAGGATTGCGCTGCGGAGGTTAGTAAGGCGAGCGAGCAGCAGGCTTTCAGGAAGCAGAAATACCAGAAACAGGACAAAATCCACATTTTAGAGCAAGCTTCGGGGACAGAGTCATTTCCCCTGGCTGCCAAATTACACCTCGACTGTTTTCTTTGCAGAAATGCAACACGTAGTACATACCAGAGGGCGAGGAGTCCCACTGCACCCCACACGCGGTACTTGGTGAACTGAAGGACAATGGAATCCACACTGAAAGGATAGGTCAACGGCATATCGTCTGTGTTTCAAACTGAAGGATTATATTAACACTCAGGGAAAGGACATAATTCGCTTGGACAAATGTATCGACTTTATACGTGTAGAACCGGGTGAAGCGGGTACGCCTTGGGGCGGTGCGGTGGTGCAGACCCAAGCGAGTGGTGCACGGCGTGCATGCAGGATAGCGAAAACAAGACCATGGCCAGAAACAGAGACCACGAAGGGGCCAATGGTCATTGTCTTGACGAGGGTCCAGGATATCTAGAGCCAGGGGGTTTCAGAGTCAGGAGCTATGGGGCCGCAAGCATGCTTTTGGGCGAACTTTGGGCCATCCAACGGCGGTCATTATGGGGCCTTGGCGGGCATGGATGGAGTGCACTAATTGCGTGTACACTTAGCGCAGGTCAATTTCCAAGACAAGGGAAAAGCCAGGAGTCTGGCCATTGTTCAACAAATAGACAAAAAGACTAACACAAACAGAAGCAGCCAAACAGACAAAAAAGCGGAGCGGGCGAAGCAAAGCCGTCCATTGCACTATTTGACTCGAGATCGAAATACTCGAGTTACTGGATTCGCACATGGGCCTAGGATGCAAACCTCCGGGCAATTCCATGTGTGCATAATGTTGAGGCAAATTTCAAGTCAGTACCACAGAACAAGCGGCCCGTGTATGTTTCGAGCCGCTATAGTTGCTGTATTTTCCTCAGGTGTGCTGGGTGAATCATTTTTGTTGTGGATTGGTCCAGTTTCTGATGTGCTTTCATCTACCTTTCGTTGTTGGGTCCATTTCATACTACGCTTCGCATGATGCGAGGTGCCTGTGGAGAAGAGAACTTCTAGGAACTTCTAGGATCTTCTGTTTTCCACATCAAAGGCATATCCTCGAGCAATTCCACTGCCACCTTCCTCCACAGCGGCGCCGTCTTCATCAACATCATCTGTCCAGTCACTTCCAAGACCCGTCCATTCCCTGGTCTGGAGGTGGGCAGCAGAAGTCGAAACGGTGCCACGAAGGGCCACGGCTCCGGAAAGTTTCTTGACCAAAGCCCCGGAACTGTCACCTTGATTATGTGCAGATTCTTCGTCTTCAGTTTCCTCGCTCTCCGCCATTGTTACACGTAGATGTTGGAGTCTTCGTAATGGTCTTGCCGAACTAGTGTACTGGCCAGTGACGGGGTTGAATTCGGGCTCCTCGTCACTTTCCTGGTCTTGTAGAGACACGCCACCCACGCCGTCCTCTGGTTTACTTTCCTCTTGTTCATCTGGACCAATCTCCTGTAAAACGTTGCGGAAATCTGTCACCCATTTGCCCGTCCAGGAGAAATCATCGCCAATGGCAAGAATGAGCTCGTAAGGTGTCACTATGGGCTTGAAGTACTCGCTAGTTTGGTCCAAAATGATGCCTTGATGATCGCAGCCCAAAACACACCACATGTCCACCGCCTCAAAATTAGCTAGTTTTGCCACATTTGGTTTACCCACCACAAAGATGTAGTGTTTTTTCCCGGCGTCTTTGATCTTCTTCGCAAGCTGGTTAACTAAGAGTTTCGTGTTGGCTAGCGAAAGCGTGTTGACAAGAATCCCCACTGTTCCAGCGGACCTTGCCATGTGCATGTATCTGTAACGCCGCATGAGGTTGGGGTAAGGTCCTTGCGACACTTGGTCGTCGTGGAATGTCGTAACAGACAGGAACTTAGTGGTCAACTGGAGGAGACGAGGGGCCTCAGGTAGACCAATGTGGAAAAGCTCATAATCTCCAAGAATTGCATCGTCATTATCCTCAACTTGCACGCCCTGGAAAACCCGACCAAGCACCCTGAGATTGGTTTCTTCGCACGCTTGTGGCTTGTAGCCAATGATTTGTGAGTGTTTGTCAGATAAAGTCAAGTCAGTCACCACGATTTGGTACTCATGGAGTGCTTCAGCCAACTCTTGCAAGAGGTAAGTGTGTGGCGCATCGGCCATTAAAACTATCTTCTGGTCCTTAAAGGAATCCAATGGATACCTGTTTCTGAATTCGTTCGCGAGGTGCTCCAATTCAAGTTGCGGCTTACCAAACACATAAGCAGAGGGCAAATTGGCCACTGGGTTCAAGCATGCATCTCCAAAGTGCACCACAAGATCTGCATTCACGTGTTGAGCTGCCACTTCGTCAATACAGCATGCAGAATACGAAGTGTCTGCTAGGATCCACAATCGTTGTGTTGGGTCTGGGTTGCGGCTGGTATTTTTTTGCAGGCAAGATGTTTCGGTCATACAAGGTTGTTCGGTCAGACAGGATTCTTTGGGACAGGATTCTTTGGTCCGACAAGGTTCCGTGGTCACACAAGAGGTCGTGTTTATCATGGAGCTCCCCAGACAAGACGTGGCACACCCACTCGCACAAATGGACTCAGTTACAGGTGAAGCATCCGAAGAGCCCGCATTCTTCGAGGCCATCATAGTATTGGTGGACAACTTGAGCTTCTTCTGGAGCTCCTGAACTATAGTAGCGGAATCACAGATTAGTTGGTCTGGGAATTGAAGAGTCACCCGTTTGTACTTCAATACCAGCTCGCCATCTTCGCCAGTTTCCTTCTGCGCTAAAAACAGAGCCAATTCATTGAGCGAGTAGTACTCGTGGAGTTTCGAGACATAATCTTCACCTTCTTTGAGATGCAAATGAGTTCTCTTTATCTCGGCTTTATTGACCTTTGCGTAGGTGAACGCAGAGTCATCCTGAGGTGTAGATAAAACCGGAGCGTGTGCCTCAGTGGTTGGCATTCTTGAAAAAATAAATATGAATGGATAATATAACCGGAACTAGTGCTCGGTTTGATATGATGTTGAGTTCTTTCCGGTGGAAGGTGTATGAAATAGCCTGACCTCATCTCTTGGGCCAAGGTGTCGCGAGATGTCGATCTGCAAGACGACATTTTCCTGCATGTCCACTAAAGGCAGAGATGGCTGACGATTTCCTTGATTCCAAGTGGCCCAAATACCTTGCAAAATGAAGGAGATAAAAGTAATCCGATGGAGATTATATATTATCTCCTCCTTATAAATTCCTCTTGTGCTATATTTTTTTTTTCGTCTAATTTGTTCTGCTCTCTTGCTTCTGGGTTGTGGTTCACACACTAGTCACATTCTTGAGGGACGCCCTACTGAGCCCACTCTGCTGGCACTGGTCTATATACTGCCACAGACCCACTCACCATGTTGCCCAAGACATACTCTCCCTTCCTAACAATCTTGACTCCTTGTACATTTTGCTCTAGGATGCGTATCACATCCTTTTCCTTATCGTACACAATAGCTGTGTGGTCGGGACTTCCAACCGTCTGCGTGACCCCAGTATCTTTGTACTTGAGTATCGCCAGCTTGAATTGTAAAATGTCTCCAACCCTGATCTCATCCTCGGGACCTCTGGAAATCGATGCGCCTGAAGATAAACCCTCGAGTTCCAAAATTGGATATCCGTGATGATAATACTGCGAGACAAACGCGTGTTTACCGCACCCCTTCGCAAGTGCATCCCTCGCAAGGTCCCAACATTCTCCAGTACCAACCTGCTGACCCTCCCTGTGGAGACACCACGAAGCCACATAGTTGCCAAACTTTTCGCTATACTCAACCAATTCTCTCTTAGTGGGGGCATTGTTTTCAATAGGCGACGGAACAAATTTTATGAGTTCCAATACTGCGCCAACAAAGTTATCATCGGCCCATTTGATGTTATAAATTGCCCGGGATAAATCTTTGAATCTCACATCTATAGACCGCATGTTCTCGTTAACAGAACCACCTGGAAAAGTTCGCGTGGTCATCTGATAAGTTGTGGAGTAATTAAGTCCCGCAAGAGCAGCCGGAAGTACTAGAGGCGAAGTAGTATTCGCAAACCACCCGGTTGAAAGCTCCAAATCCAAATGTGGCTGCAATTGTGCCGCTGGTGGTTCTTGAGCTGGAACACGTGCATAGTTTCGTGTAGGCGGAGGCGGTGGAGGCGTCGAAGAAGCAGAGCGAACACTAGAGCTAATCTTTGAATTGCGCGATGGTGGTGCCGGCGGAGGTGCAGCTCGACCAGTTCCAGACTTTTGTTCTTCGGAAACCAGCTCATTAAGTGAACTTTTCATAACGGCCTTTTGTGGAACAGGCGCCCCTGGTGCTTCTTGGAATCTCGCTTGGATTTCTTCCACAGTAGAATTAAACGATGAATTCCGACTTTGGGGGGCTGGTGGATGAGTAAATTGCTCTTTGACTGGCACCCTGAGTCCAGGTAAGTGATGTTCGAAAGTTTCATCTTCTGTCGATTTAGAAGCGAGCGGTACGACTAAAGGTTTGGACCCAGGGACTGGAGGCACTCCCTGGTTAACTAAATGGTTTGCCCCCGAATCATTTGTAGAGGCAGCTGCTTCTTTTTGAGAATCTTCGCTTGCGATATCCCTGTGGTGGAACTGTTCTTTTACAGGAACGCGAAAGCCAGGAACAAGTTGACGGTCATTCCGATTAGAAGAAACGTCTCTCTTGAACGGTGCGGATGGAGGTATGGAATTAGCTGAATTTGATACATTCTCCTCTGTCTGATGCTTTGCTGGTGGATCAGAGACGTCATGGTTGAATTGGCCCTTAACCGGAACCCTGAACCCTGGTAGCTTGGCTGATTGTGGTTGCACTGTAAAAGGAAGAACAAGTGGCTTTGGGGATGGTTTGGCTAGGGGCGTCTTTGCAAGATTGGATTTAACCTTATCCAATGGGACATGCCCCCCACCAGACAAAATACCCGTTGGTTTTGTTGGTTTAGGTGGCTTTTGTGGTTTGGGTGGCTTGCTTGGTGTACCCGGAGCTGCCGCGGCCAACTTCTGAGCGACGAGTGGATCAGGCAGGAAAGTACTCTGGTTTAACGTTTCTACTTTTACTGGCTTGGCAGGACGCGATGGTTTCGCAGGCGTTTCGTCTTCCTGAGAAGAAGCGGGTCCCGGTTTCGTATTTTTCAACCTGGCAATTTCAGCAGCAAAATTCGGGGCAGCATTTACTGATGGTCTCAGTGTAGCGGGCGTAACCACGCTTTCTGTAGTGTTTTGACGGCTCAATTCTTTGGGGGTACTCAGCTGTTCTCCACGTTGAAGTTTCGCCGGTTTTGGGGGAGGTGCCTTTTTGGCTTTGGCCGAAGTCTCAGCCCCAGCTTGCGAGGGAAGGGCTAAAGATGCTGTGCTGTTCGAAGACAAAGGTCTGGGAGGAGCGGGAGGCATACTTGGAGAAGCCACAGAGCTTGTACTAGAAACCAGGGGTTGCGGGGGTTCATCAACTTTTTTTGGCGGAGGAGGCACGTTCGGCCGACCCGGGGGTCTAACAGAGCTTGTTTTGGAATTATGTGTTCCTTGTGGAGCCGGGGCATCCACCCGTCTTGGGGGAGGAGGCCCAAATTTTGAAACATCAATCTCAACGTACCGGACAGGAGTTCGGGCAGGAGGGTTCTCCACTGGCGACTGAGACGTGTTTGCATTAGACACCGGAGAATCTGCCTCACTGGCAACCTCAGTATAAGAGGGTGGAGGCAAAGTCATGTCAGGATGTTCAGGAGTTGTTCTTGAGGGAACATCACCAAGTATTGAACTCGACGCAGAAGTATTTCTTGATGGCAACGAAGGAGGGGGAACACTAGCTGACAGTGGTGCTGTCCGGGTTTGGGAAGGTGGGCCACGAGGGGAATGCTGACCCTCAAATGTTCCTCTATTCTTGTGGATTGGCGGCGGAGCAAACATGGAAGCGTCTGGAGCAGGCTTTGGGACTTTCTTGATCGGCACATCTGACTGTTGATTAGAAGTTGTATGCTGAAGCTGCAGTTGGCCTTGGGGTGGAAACTGGGGCTGTGCTTGTATTTGTGGCTGCACTTGGGGTTGTACTTGTGGCTGCACTTGGGGTTGTACTTGAGGTTGTACTTGGGGTTGTACTTGAGGTTGTACTTGTGGCTGCACTTGGGGATGCAATTGTGGAGGTTGAATTTGCGGCTGGATCTGTGGTTGAACTTGGAGTGGCCTTCCTGGAACATTTAAAGGTGCCAGAGAAGAGATCTGGGGAACTTCAGCTGCATGCTCGGACGGGTCAGGCTGTGGAATGGGCATAGGTGCTCGATTGAATGCCGGAGCCGGCCCTTGCTGGGGAATCGATTGCGAGGGCCGCTCGGGCAAAGGGGCTGGGGGTAGCGGTTGTTGGTACTGTTGAAGTGGCAATTGTGGTGGTGGTCCGTTTTGACCAGGTTGAACATATGACGCCTGTTGAGGCATTTGCAAGTTCGGATTGGCCTGATTCACCACCAGGGAATTATACTGCTGACTAGACTGGGGGCCATCAGCAGCACCTGGACTTTGAATGCTTTGAGTGTTGGCAGGCAGCTGTACCGAAATATCCCCTTTTCCAGGAACCGGATTTGCTGGAACATTGCGTCTAGGTGGAGCAGGTAAGGAGAGCAATCTATCTCTGTCCATGAGTGGCGTGGATGGCCCCGCAGGAGGAGGCGGCTGGTTCATATTTTGCCCCGGCGGAGGAAGGCCCTTTCTTGAAGCATCGTGATTCTTATACGTGTTGTAGCCGGCTTTGGAAAGGGCTTTTGTGCCTGTGCCGATTCCTTTGACCGTGGCGATACCTGCAGACTTGAACGTATTTTTGTTTTCTGACCAAAACGACATTTTTTGCTTCCAGTTACACGATTATTATTGTTTTGAGAATTGAGAATTGAAAAAATAGAACAGCTTGGGTTCTTTTATTATTCTTGTTGGTTGGTTCTTGTGATATCTCTTGCGAAGTAGTATAAAAAGATGAATGCTGACTTGTCTTCATGCTCCAAGTGGTAGGCGTCTGTCCCCGGGAAAAGCCGATCGGTGCGGAGACAGGTCACAGGGCGCAGGAGCTGCGGCCTTTTTGGTTGCGAATTTGCGTTGACATGAGGCGCTGGGAACGCAGGGAAAAAGAGACGTAAAAACGACACGCAAAAAGGAAAAAAAAAACAGAGAAAAACGAGGGGGGAAGGGGCTCTATTTATACTTTTTTTTTTTGTTTTAGAGAGTTTGATTTCTTTTGCTTTTTCTTCATTCAGTAGTTATCTCAGTTTGGCTTTGTGCATTAAGGAATTCGTCTAGCCCGAATCATGAGAAGAAACATGACGGTGTCCTGGACTGATCTGGTGCCAGGTAGGTGTCACTCGTTGGGCATACATGGAATACGACGGCTTTTTTGCCGAAATCAACTTTACGGAGCAGTCTAACAATTGTTTTAATGATTTAATTTCATGGATTCCTTACCATGATGGGGATTCTGACAAATTGGATATATTAGTCTAAGCCCAACAATCAAGTTCAAACGGGACCTGTTGGAACATTCAATATGATATTTTTATGCTTGTTTTGTTTTGTTTTCTTTTACTTGATTTTAGTCAAGTATCATGCTCTTTGGCCTAGTCTACTAGTACCACCAATAAGTAACTGAGAATACTTCCCACGGCAAGCCCGACGCTCAAAAACACAGAGGTGAATCCGCCCGCGGCCTCCTTTTCCTCTGACGTATCACAGTGGTCGCCTACGACCATGAAACAGGATGTAATAAGCTGGCCATTTGAGAATCCAAACACAAATTGAAGCATGATGTACCATAAATCAGAAGATATGACGGGAAGCTTTCCGCGTGGATGAATGTTGCACGTGAGGAACAATGGGATGAAAACCAATCTCCCGACGGAGTAAATAATGAGGGTCCGGGGGTTTCTGATGAGAACTCTAGACTTCGATGCGCCACAGAAAATCCTACCCAATAGGTCGCCGAGATTCCAAATTAAGTAAATAAAAGGAATATAGATGTTCTTACGGAGGAGAACAAAGTGCGAGTCCACGTGCACAGATTCAACAATCAGAGCAAATACAGGAAACAGAAGAGTCACGGCAAAAGTGATGAAAATCGTCAGCACGATGGCTCTTAATTTTGACCAGAGCACGTTAAATGGCACGTGCGTCTTCTGGACATGAATATCTTCAAGGCCGTCAAGAGCATCGCCCTCTTCTGCCGAAACTAATTCGTTCAACGATCTGTACACCGACTCGGATTTGTGATACCCAATGAGAGCCAATAATGCAATAGATGCAATGGAAACCAAGCTTGCAGTGATGTAATACACAAACAAGCCATAGTTCTTATCAACATATCGGTGGTCTTCCTCCACCGGTTTCTTCCCGTGGCCCTTATCGCCAACCAATAAAATGGAAACAATAAGTGCAATAGAAGGGAGAATACCTGCAACTGCTTGCCCCACCATGACAGCGTTGGTGTAGATTTGGCCCAATACATTCACGGTGGCCATTGTTCCATTCTGCGCTAAGCAAGTAGCCATGGAACTCACGAGAACCATGCCCATGAGACCGAAAAAGAACAAGTAGTCAGGCATTCTAATAAATAAGTTCATCACGCATGAAAAGGCCATTACCACAAATACCACGATGGTGAGACTTAAGCCTCTGTTGATCCGCCGCTTGTAATCGACGCCTGTTTGTTTTTGTGACAAATAGTAGTTATATGTGGTGGATGTGACAGTCGAAACCGACATCATTGTGGATGAGTAAACTTTCATGAGCGATGGCGTATGGAGAAACCGTTCGCCATAGTACGCAGAAGCACTAAGAAAACAGTTCCACGGCCAGAGAAGAGCCACTCCAATGATGGTGAATGTAACATACTGAAGCTGGGACAACTTGATACTGAATCGGGAGAGACGCCAGACCACGGGGTCGTGTGCTGCGGCCAAGGTTTCGGCACGGGGCATATTCTGTAGCTCAATAGACTGTGTCAGTTTTGCAGATGGTCTAAAAGACTTGGCAGATCTGGAATTGACTCGAGCATTCTGGTGGGCGATAAGCACAGTCCTTCGCACGTGATCGCGACATTTTTTGCGCGCGACGTTATCAACTGCTTGGTCCAGACATGTGAGTAACCTTCACCAGCCCTCATGGAAACAGACATGAAACGAATATTTTGGCGCATGAATTTCGATTTTTTTTTCCTCCGGAATTGTTCTATCCGAGAATTTTTATTGAGCAGGTGATTTCTTTTTGGAATTTTAAACGATTGGAATTGGAACTGTTTCCCTGATGTGGTATCTCCAAATGTTTGCCTGCACTAAATGTGAAACGAGCCCTGTTGTTGTCAACATTATGACGTAATGTGGAAATTGGATAAAACTATGACCTCTCTTATCTGAAAAGAAACTTGTCTTTTATAGTTTCCTGTAATTTTTCAACAGGAGGTCAGGGGAAGGTTATACAGAAACTTATGCATTGTTCTGCGTATCAGTGCATAGTTCTAATAATTTTAGGATGACCCCACCTCAGATTCGACACTAGAAATGCCACTTTCCGAACTTGTTTCGTCTTCGATTGTCTCGTTGTCTGGGGTTGAAAACGTCTTCTTTTGTACTTGCACCAATTTCTGCAAGTCCTTGTCGATTTTCATCAACAGCTTCATCAATAAATAGTTTGACTCCTTCAAAGGAAGGCGTAGTGGGGAACGACCACCGATCCAGAAATCTTCTGCTTCGGCATCTGTATTTTCAAGATGTCGCAAGTGCTTGGCCCATTCGTCAAAGTCATATTCCTTCTCGGGAAGATCTATTGCGTCTGCCAAGATTTGCCGGAGAAGTATTAACAGATCATGGATCCCAAGAGTAAGGTTCATTTGCTCGACATAACGCAGATCAATATCTTCAGATTCGTTACCCTGTGTGTTTATATCATCGGAGAGTTCTTTTGTTCTTGGGTACGTTTGCTTATTTTCAACGCCCCCATTTACAGCTTCGGAGTGCTTCATGACTGTTGTAGAATAGGACTTTCCCATAAACATTCGCTTATAAGTGCTGAGGTGAAATAGCTTACCAGTGACGAAATCCAACCTATCTGAGATGTCATAAAGCGTGTCGCCCAAGTTTGAAATAAGGATGGTCATCAAAGGCACAGCGGCAATTGCCCACAGAATGAAAAATACTCTTCCTAATGCAGTATCGGGATGGAAGTCTCCGTAACCAATGGTCAAAAGACAAAGAAAACAGAAGTACAACGCGTTGAAATAGCTCCATTTTTCCACCGACAGGAAAATGAGAGCACCAAGAAGCCAAAACAGAATGAAAATGAAGATTGTGACGGCCAATACACGCCTCTCTTGGCGGTGGGAAACTTTTGAGCGGATTGTTCGCATCTTGGCGAAAGCCTCCGCGGTAGTTAGGTCTTGTGCCTGGTCTGCTTCTAACTTTTGAACCAAAGCGACACGTTCTTTCTCTATATGATGCCAAAAAAGACTTGGGCCTGCTGAGTAAAGAATCACCTGTCGAAGTACCGATACAATGAGTCCCATGATCAAGACGCCCACCAAGGAGAAGAGCAAGGCAACAACTTTTGCTCCTGCTGACATGGGCACAATGTCACCCAATCCAATGGTGAGCATGGACACGGTGCAATAATATAATGAAGACCCGTACGCCATATCAGGAATGAGGCTCGCCATGACAACGGTTCCAACCGCTTGCCAGATACTGAAGGCAATTGTATGCGACATCAACAGGCGCTGTTTCTTGTCCAAGTTGAAACTGGGACGATACTTGGCCAACTTGTGGCCTACCACATTAATTACAAGAAGGGTAGTACAAAACGCGTACATTCCTATAGTGAAGGTTGCAAGCCAGAAGCCCTCGGACGCCACAATCATGGCATGGTGGATACGCGAGTTCGCCAAAAGCACCGCCACAAGCAAACAAATAGTAGCTAAACCGAAACACGAGATTGTAACGCACTGTGCAAACAAGTAGTGAAGTCTTCCAGAGAAATTCATTAAGAGCGATCCATTGCCTAGAATACCCAAAACAAAGGATAAAATGTTTAATGCGTATGCTGGGGGTTGATCTGGGAGCGTGATCCCCGTTTCTGGATCGATTTGCCAGTGCTCTAGGAGTCCAATGAGGGAGATAAGATTAGCTAGGGGTGCCATACATGCGGCTATGACGGGAAAGTACGCAGAAATAAAGAGCCAGAGAGTAAAGTATGGGTCGCCCGGTTGAACATGAAGATTAGCCACGGTCACCATGGGCACCAGGAGCGAATGGCGGAGCACGAAATTCGACTTGCGGTGGTCCACGGGTTCTGTTTCGCCGTCGAAGTTTTCGAGTTTATCGAAGAATTCTGCTGGGAATATGGGCAGGAACTTTTCTCTGTATTTGAGCATAGTCTCCCGAGCAAGCACTGCTAGGGAGTTATGATTTTCCAGAGGAGCAAGCATATCTCTGGCAGACGAGATGCGTCGGCGGAGAGAAACGCTCATTTGAATTGGAACGAGAGAGGGAGGAAAACAGGGTTTATTTGGTACTTTGATGTTTCAGGAAAGTTTCAGGAAAGTTTCAGGGAAGTTTCAGGGAAGTTTCAGGGAAGTTTCAGGGAAGTTTCAGGTGAAAAAAGGGGAAGTGCCCACCAAAACACCCTGTTGACGTGCATTATGCAGCGAATATATTCATACATTTGTGAGACCAGGGTTGCAGCATGAGCGTTGCAGGACGCACCTAATCCCAGATCTATGAGGCAAGGAGTAAACATGCAGTAATTAAAAGATAAGAAATTTAATATGGCACGAGCGTTCAATGCTTTGATCTTTAATTTCATTTTGTTTAGTGGATCGAATTCTCGCTCTTATTAATTTTTTTTTTTCTTTTTGATTTATACAAGACTCGTGTTTCAGGCAGTGAAGCGGTGATGACGAACCTCCAAACATGTACACGTTTGCCTGGCCTGCTTCATCGCTTCAAACAGGAAAAGATTCTCGTGAATTCAAAAGGCTCTCATAAACATTTAAAAAAAATTAAGGTTCATCTAGTCTTCGGAAATAATTTACAAAGAATCTTACGGAATCTTACGGAATCTTACGGAATCTTACGGAATGCAGAAGCAGCAGTGTTTATCTATGAGGATACCAAGGTGTAGTCACGTTCATGAATTCCGTAAAAAAATTCACGCTAAGCTTTGGATTTAACAATCCGCACATTCATCAAACCGTAGATAAAAGGGAAGTTTAATCCGAATTTGTAAAGAATTTTCAAGTAGAAGACCCATACTGGTGATGAGCCCGAGTCGTTTTTGATGAAGGTCAGATCAGTCCAAATCTTTCTACCCGTTAGACCTCATTCCCAACACCATCGCCAGCTCTACAGTGGTCAAAAACAAGAAAGTTTACCCTTGGTGTCCATTATGCTATATACAAAACCTTTCCTCGTCTTAGAGAACGTTAGGCACGTCGTTGCGTGGGTCCAACACGTACTTCCTCAATATGTTCTTTTGCACGGGTTTCTTGAGCCCGTTGACATCGCCATACTTACCCTGGGTGGATGCCAACAACATGTGTTCACGCTGCTGGGAGTATTCTGGAGCCATGAGTTTTTCCAAGATGGCGGAGATGTTAGCGGCTCTGTTTTCCAACACAGACAAGTCCCGTTGGGTGTCGTTCAACTTGAGTTCCACAACAGGTTCCGTGGTTGGCCAGGAGGTGATGCTGTACTTCTCCTTGATCTCGTTGATTTGTGCAAGAATGGAGTCCTTATCTGCGGTCGGATCTCCATGGAAGGTTTTAGAAACACGGTCCAAAACCTTCAAGTCCTCGACTTTTTCGATAGTATGTTCGAACTGCTTCCTGCGGGCCAAGAACTCTGAGATTTTGCGGGAGTTTTCTTCGGCGACTTTTTCACGGGCTAGTCTCTCATATAACTCGAACTGCGAACCCTTGTTGACCTTGATTTCCGCAATGGCAAAGTACTTTCTCGCGGAAATTTTCGGGATCTCCTCGATTCTTACGAGATCTCCTTCTTTACAGAGCTCTCCCTCGTCATGTACGAGGTAGTCCTTTCTGTTCAACACATCTTTATGGACTCTCTTGTCATAGGCCTTTGACTGCACACGCACCTTGACGGTCTTGGCCATTTTTCCTTGCGAAACCACCAATCCAACGAAGTTTTGTCTTGGCATTTTGTTTGAATGAGATGATCTGGCGAATTAGACTCCCTGCCCGAATGAACTATATTGCAAGATCCGGGTACGATTAATGCACAGGTAGTTTTTTTTTTTCAGTGCTTCGTTTTTGTTAGTGCGAAAAATCGTAAAGCGTATGTGCAAACCACGAACACCGTGTGGTGCGGAGAGTCGGGAACAGAAAAGAGATTGGGAAATGTTGAGTTATGAAAAAAGTAGGAAAATTCTGGAAAAGATTTTGGAAGAAAATAAACACTGTGAAGAAAATTTGCGCCTGTTGAAGTTTTATCTGGGCGTCTTTTAGGGAGTCTTTTAGGGAGTTTTTTAGGGAGTCTTTTAGGGAGTCTTTTAGGGAGTCTTTTAGGGAGTCTTTTAGGGAGTCTTTTAGGGAGTCTTTTAGGGAGTCTTTTAGGGTGCTTTTTCGGTGTTTTTCTTTTGACAATGGCCTGAGATTACCTGGACCTCTAAGGATACAACACTCGCACTCAAGGGCAGTGTTGCGAAATTTACACCATAAATCGTAAATTTCATTACGATTTACGTAAAGTTACGACTTACGATTTACGATTTTCAAAGACATAATATTCGTAAATCGTAATACATTTTTACGTTGTTTACCGGAGTTTAGTGCTTTTTAACAACCTAGTTTTCACGTGCTGAAAAGGGTGTTCCAACATGGGTGGGTTTAAGGCCTCAAGGGCTTATATCCAAGCGAAAAAAAAAGCCTTACAAAATCCTGAGATGATCTGTGAATTTCAACAGCCTCTCATTAATTTTTCCGAACAAAAAAGAAAAAAAAATATATCTGCCTCATCGTCGTCTCCTCTTGCAACTTCCCTTTAACCAAGTTTGTTAGGGACCTGTTAGAAATTTAGCCCACCTGGGTAGGAAGTCACGTCTTTTCTGCTCACCTTGGCCATTACAACTTGGCCTACAATGGGTGAGCAATTAACCTCTCTTGTTTCGTGGTTTAGCCAGCACTTAGCCGCTCCTATTGTGTGCAAGTGAGGAGCAAGGGGTTGTATAACAAGCGGCATTTTCACTTTATGGGTAAAAAGCCAAGCAATTTTCAAGTATAATTACACACCTATTGTTGAAATACCTATTGTTGAAATACCTATTGTTGAAATACCTATTGTTGAAATACCTATTGTTGAATTACCTATGGTTGAACTACCCTTCCCCCGACCTGGGGCTGAAATTACCTTATACTCCTCTACTAACTTTTCATGTGAGTCCAGCCAGGGTTCGTCGGCCCCCCAGTAGCCAGCTAGGCATCGTATCTTACATAGAATCTCGATGACATATATATAAACTGTTAGGTGTCACCGTATAAAGGTTAGTAAGAACCAGCCGTAGGCCACTTCTCACGGCTTGAGGACATCTCGGTGTGCCGTGCGTGAAATTCCAAATAAAATTCTGCTCAGAGTTTCACTTGTGGGCAACTGCACTATAAAGTGGGGTCCGATGCCCACTTTATTGTGTACATTTTTATTTTCTAGTCTCGTTTTAATTTAGCACTAGTTCAATATCTTTTATTATCATCAATTTAAAACAGGCACAAGACTTCTTAACCAGAAAGTACCCAAATCCTGAAACAGTTCACTACCCAAATCCTGAAACAGTTCACTACCCAATTGAAATGACAGAAAATATTTTGACAGAGCCTACTCCAGAAGTTGGTTTGAACTCCATCGAACTTACATCCCTGAGCTCGCCTGCTTTCTCATTAAATCTTTTCAGTCGCAAAGTGTTAGAGCCACCTTTACCAAACCAAAAAAGAAAAGTGTTGCTAACGTGCAATGTTCCAACATGCTCCCAAATTTATAACCAAGAATACCCGGGGAATACGACAACATTATTAGATCATTACAAATCTAAGCACTTCAAAGTGTTGCTCCAAATGGCTAATGACGCAATAAAGTCTGGGAAACCTAAACACGAAACAATCTTGGGCACCAAATTACTTATCGGGTTGCCTGGTATACCACCAGAGATCATTGATCACTTGAAGGGGGATGAAAATACGCCTAAACAGAAAACGGCAAACAGAGTGACTAAACCTTCTTACGCCAATTGCAGTCGTAAGCATTTCAGGAAAATATTCACGCAATACCTAATTGGACTTAATATACCCTTTAGTGCATGTGATGAACTTCTTACGAAAAGAATGATCGATAGCGCAAGATTTGGCTTGCTGAGCGTGGTTTCTTTCCGACAGACAACGCTTGAGCTTAAGAAATTGTACTTTCGCGAAGTGAGAAGGTTGAAGGAAGAATTTCGGGCCCACGATGGTCGATTTGCCCTCACCATGGACGGGTGGACGGCAAGTAATGATAGTACATTCTTGGGGATAACTGTGCACTTATTCAACGAATCGTTCCATCTCAAGCGGTATAACATTGGGTTAGAGCATATACCAAATAAAGGCAATGCCTACTTGGTAGCAAAAACCCTAACCAAAGTTCTTCAATATTACGGTATAGATGACCGTATTGTTTCCATCAGTCGAGATAATGCCTCGGTCATGACCAAAGTGGTTGAAATTTTCAAAACTCAGTATCATGGTAAAGGAGTTGCCGAAAAGTTTGAAGGGGATGTTCGTTGTTTCGGGCACGTTTCTAATTTATCAGTTAGAGCTCTCATGTCATATGCATTCCCTAAAAACACAAAACCTATTGCTGGCAATGATCCTATTGATGACAATGATCTTATGGAGGATAAAATTTATGCAGGGTTGCCAGCAAAGGTACAGACTTTTCCTGACGAAATTCGAAAGTTTATCAAAGCAGTTAATAACCATGACATACTCGGTTTTTTATTTGATAGAGCCGTGGATAGACGAAAACAGACAGACAATTCGAAGAAGGAAAAGTTGAAAAAAGAAAACGTCACTAGATGGCTCTCTGAATATGAAATGATTGACTCTTTTCTTTATTTCAAAGAACAGATCGTTGAAGTATACAAGGAATTTGGTAAGTTCTCACCCGCTGAAAAAACCCGAATCGGTATTTCAGAAATCACGGAATCTGAATGGAAATACTTAGAAGTTTTACACAATATACTTCGTTTCTTTGTCGGGCCCACGAAGGGGCTCCAAGGCTCTACTTTTGCGACTATTCATGCGACGATTCCCTCAGTTCACTCACTTTTGAAGAAGCTCAAGAAAACGAATACAGAGACTTTGCGCTTATCTTA